>CAHIKZ030000870.1:20000-110000 GCA_903632075.3 Acanthosepion pharaonis
CATATTTTTTTGCCAGGTCATATTATTGGTCATTGGAAGCCCACCCAGGACGAAGGCATCACTAAATGTCACCAGTCTTGGGAGCACACCTGACTGATACCTGATTGCAAGCTGAAAATCGATACTGGATTTAATTTGAATTATAATAAAATTAATGTCTTGAGTGTTTGTGTGTGATGAATAGGTTCATGTTTAATAGTTATGTTTGCTTTTATGCTCATCTTAAAAATTAGTTAACTCTGACTTTTCTTTTTTGACAATAAATTTTATTTGCATATGGATTAAAATTTGTATATCAGAGATATTTGTTTTCTGTATTCTGTTTTGTGTTGGATAAAAAGTTTGCTTGCTTATTAAGCAAAAATAAAAACAATTTATCAAGTTTTCACCATTAATTGTATTAAACATATTTAATAATTTTTATTTCTGGGATGAGGAGTTATTCTTTACATTATTTACATGCAGTCTAATGGACTCATTGTTATTTTCATGACCTTTCGGTTATTGTGCCCTACAACCTTCATCAGTTTCTTATTAATATGGGTAACTTTCAGAGAATTTCAGATTGAACCCTTTATTTAATTTATGGGGATAGATTGTTTACCTTCCACTGACCATGTCTAGGAAAATTTTGTCGAGTTTTTATTTATTATTGCTCCATTATTACTCACCCTGTTATTACTGCTCCATTATTACTCACCCTGTTTTTATTTATTACTGCTCCATTATTACTCACCCTGTTTTTATTTATTACTGCTCCATTATTATTTGCCCTGTTTTCACTGACTGCAAGTTTGCACTGCCCAGCCCAGGGATTGAATTCATAATTACTATGTCACCAAATTCAGGAAACCTCATTTTAATTCACTAGGCTGTTGCACAAACCTGAATATAGAACTTGGAGCCTTGTAGATTAAATGGTTTAATTTAAAATTTCTTGAAGATTACTCAGATTAACAAGCACGTGAAGAAGGTTGTGATAACAAAGACAAGGATAATAGGTTGCATGTAAATAACATATTTACTGTTCCACTATCTTTTGCCATTTTTATTCATCTAACTTCATAATTCCATCCTCCCAGAACTTTTTTTATCTTTCTCAGCAAAAAAAAAATAAAAAAATTAGGTGCCTTTTGCAAATTTTCAGGGAATTGATTTTTATTATTATTTTAAGAGAATCATGTAGATAGTAAAAATGGTAGTCTGAAGTGCAATATCTAATTGGTATCACAAATGAGTAAAAAAAACTGGAGCAGCAAACAACTAGTCATTTAAAAAATTATCAAATTTATTTATTTATTTTTTTTCACAATGATGTTAACTCTGTACAAAGCCCAAGAGCCACTCAAGGTAGAGGCTTACTGAGTAAAGCACATAGTTTATGGAGATATATTGGGAAGATAACAGTTGACCGTAGATTTGAAGAGGTTAAAAGATTGTAGTGATCAGGGAAGCATCCGCTTTTGGAATCAGTTCCAGAAAGCAAATAATAATAATATTAATATGTTGGTGCCAGACACTGATGTAATCAATGGAAATTATGTTCCTGTTTCATGGTGCCTACAAGACTCCTCACAACTTGAGAATTTTTTTTCACAGAATCCTCGTAGAGTAATTTTTTTTTAATTTTTTTTAGGTTTATGAGCTTGTTCTTAATTTCCTATTTCCCCTAAGTGCTTTTTCAGTTTTCAATGTGATGTTAAAAGTGCACCCATTATTATTATAATTATTATTATTATTAGTAGTAGTAGTAGTATTAATATTTATAAAATTATTATTAGTAATAGTATTAATTCTCTTTTGATAATGAACAATCAGACAATGATGATTCCAACTATTTCGAGTTCTCCTTTTTGGCATATTTCCTTGCCATTACTTTTTTCAGATCTTCTGGCATCTGGAGGGCATTCCACAGCTTATCTAAATGTCCTTGGGATTGCAGCATATTAAAAGCTTTGGTCTCCTCTGATGTCAGACTGTCCAACATTTCTGGAAGACACTTATTATCTTCCTGTGCAAAATCTTTGTATTAGTAGTAGTATTATTGTCATCATCTTAAAATTTTGTTTTTGAGATTCTATATGTTATTCCTACTTGGTTAAATGTTAATATATCCTTATTTTTTTGTTTGTTTCAAATTTACTCATTATGCCACAATAGTTAAACTAGTATCTTCATCTTTTTTTTTTTTTTTTTTTTTTTTGTTGCTATGTTTTGTCTTTGTTCATTCTCAGAGGCATAGTACATATGGTTTTGCGTTTTGCTTTTATTGTTTGTTTTTTTGTTTTTGCTTTTTTTTCTTTAGCTTTTCTTTGCTTCATTGATTTTTTCTATAATAGATGGTTTTAAATCGAAGCATCAAAGATTCCTGTAGATAATATCTTCATCATTTTGTCCATGTTGTTAAAACATCTTGATGATGCCATTCTACAGCCTTCTTCTGGTGCTCTCTCTCTCTCACTCACTCACTTTTTTATCCTTTGAAAAAGTGGTTATTATCATTCCAACCATTGTTTGGAGTGTTTATGAAAATCTGTGACAAAACAATAGATGAGAACAGTAGTTCAAATGACCCTTAAAACATTGATAAGTGCATGTCTTTGAATTTCAGATAACACAGGAGAGGCTGCATAACTTATGAATAATGAAACCTGAAATTAATTCTTGTAAAGGAGAGTTCAAGGTGGTCTCTAGGGAGACAACTTGGGTAAGAACATAACTGAATTACTCCTTTGAGCTACACAATCAGCTTTAAGTTAAATAATTGGAAAAATATGCTACTATTAAAAGTTAAAGTGTGAGAAATCCTAAACATCAAAATAACATATCACAAGTTTTTAACCCATTGGCTCTACCGAGGTACCACTGTGTGAACTACTCTTGCCTTGTTTGTGATTGACTAAAAATATCCTGGGGTGGCGACCATGAAACAGTCTTCTCTCTACTGCCAGTTATGGGTTAAATAGTAAGGTAGATCAGACTCTCTAGCCTTGACTGACAACTATTCTGAGTCCCAAATCATAGGCAAAAAAAGAAGCACTTTACTATCTTTTCCAATTCATAGTTGATAGGTTTGCTCTCCTTCTTGGTCTTTTAAACAGATATAGATATTTATCCTTCGTTTCTTGTTCCTTCTAAAGATTTTTCATTTTCTACTAACCCCTTGCGTTGTAGTGGCATTATTTCCTTGCTTCAGGTGAATTGATTTTTTAAAAAAAAAAGATTTCTGTGGAGAGTAAGGTTTGGTTGCAATACTCAGACAACCTGCCCCCCCACCCGCCAAATTAGTTTGTATAGTGATTATCAGTGCATGAAGTAGAATTGTAAAATGTTCAAATTCTAGTCTAGTTTGTTGCATTCACTTTCACACAAATGGGAAAGACATGAATGCATCCCTCCCTCGCTATGGATTAAATAGCAGGGTAGACTTGGCTCTTTAGTAACTAGTCTAAGAGAAAGCCAACTCAAAACACTTTTATCTTTCCTTTCATTTTCTCACTGAAACCAAGTAGTCACACCCTCTTTTCATCATTCATTTGCACAAGCTTATCAGATAGGGGGTTAACTCCCTTTAGACTTTGGCATGCCCTGTGAGTAATAATTTCTCCAAGGTCTCCTTTCTCATTATGTATCCAATAAATTTGGGTTGTGGTTTTGATTTTAAGTCTGTTTTTGTTTCCATTCTTCTGAAAATGTCTTTGTTTATAATATTCTCAGCATCTTTCTGTAAAACCACATCTCTGTTGATTCCAGTTTCCTCTTCATCTGTGAAGAAACACTCCAACATTCACTACTATGTATGGCAATATCACTAGTTGCATTAAAATCATGTTCTGTCTATGATATCCTCAGCATCCTTCTGTAGAACCACATTTCTGTTGACTCAAGTCTTTTCTTCATCTGTGAGAAAATTGTCCAGCATTCTTTGCCATAGAGAAAGATTCATATTACATAGTAGCACATCATTCTTTTCTTTGTTTCTAATGAAATTTTCCTGTTTCTTATTACATTGCTTAGCTTCTGGTATACACTTTTGCTATTTCAATATGTCTTTGGATTTTGGTGACACATTTTCTATCTACTATTAAAACATTTTCCAGATACATAAACTTGTTACTTGTTTGAATTTGACGTCTGCAATTCATACTTTGTATCAGATCACAATGCAGTCAAATAAACTGAAATCAATATTCACTAAATAATCATTTATTAATGTATTTTTTAAAATGATCTTTTTAATAAATTTAGTTTTAAATATATTTTAATACTAAAGATTTCACCATGTCTTCCCGCCTCAATCAATTACTACTCATTACCCAACTCACATTAACAACTAAAAATAGAAGAGGTATGTTAGGTTGTATAATTAAAGAAAATTAATGTTTTTGACACATTAACATTTATAAGGGTCTTGTACTGTCAAACTCAATATTAAAGTTAGATACTGAATATTTCTAAATTATAAAATTTTTCTGATGTTTTGCAAAATGTTCTAATGACAATTTTTGCTGAGATCATAAATTTTAAATTAGGTTTTTACTTAGGTTATATTTTTGGCTATTAAAAAAAAGCTTACTTCAGAAATGGAATTACCTTTAAATTATTGTAAAATATAGAAAGAGTGTATTGAGGTTGTGGGGAAACACCTGATTACTCTCCCAAGAACTACATGGTAACAGGCAGAGAAGGGAAAAAGATGGGAGGAAACTAAAACAACACTTTCCCAGAAATCACAGTGAGTGGCACCCAATAGACCGACTACACAAGACACTGAGTCTTGCCAACTGTCCACTGCTGACTGCTGGTTTTCCTGTTGCTTTTATTGACAGGAGACACTGAGAGAAACCCAGATCTAGACAAATTGCAAAGAGGCCCAAGATAAACTGTTCCACTGCCAATGGGGAAAAGCTGTCTGTAACTTATTTTGACAGACATGACTACATTTCAGAGATTCTTTTGTATGTGTACTGCTTTTTTCCTTCCCAAATTGATTCTTGGATGCACAAAAAGAAATGTCAAATTTTCCTAATTAACATGTAACTGACATGTATTTAATTCTTATAATAGGACATGAAGTGGGAAATTAGTTAAACTATTATTCAAGTACTAAACTGATCCCAAAATAGTTGCTACATTTTTCATTTATCAAATGGCTCCCCATTTAACTAATTAATGTCTTCAGTTCTTTTAGGATATCCTTGATGTAAAGGTTGAATAAGTCCATCGGGAAGATACATCTCTGTCTTAAGCCCTTCAATTAAATCATATTCTACCCATACTCAGCAAGTTTACTCCTATTATAGGTTTTGAATTATTCTAACATAGATCCAAAGTAAATCTAGTTTTCCTCGTGGTTCAAACTTCCCAAGTAGGCCTAGTTTTTCTCGTGGTTCAAACTTCCCAAGTAGGCCTAGTTTTCCTAGTGGTTCAAACTTCCCAAGTAGGCCTAGTTTTCCTAGCGGTTCAAACTTCCCAAACACATCTTGTTTTACTTGCCATTCAAATAACAATTCATCTTTTCCAAGTAGATGTTAATTATTTTGAGAAACTTTTGAACAGAATTGTTAAACTTACAGAAAAATTAAAAGTGAATCAACTATAAAAGTTAGCAAAATCACTACATAACAGAAGTAATACTAGATTTGCTTTCTAGCCTAGATAGTGACATGAAAACAGTGAAACCTCATGGAATGAATAAAAGGTTCAGTTTGAAATTCTGAAAAACTTAGTGAAAAGAGTAAGGATAGATACAGCTGTCAAAATGTTTTTAAGTTTCCTTGTAGCTGTGGACATCAGGAAATGCTTTGAATCATGTTTTTATTAATGAAGTTATTGTGTTGAGTGAATTGATATCTTTTGGATTTGTCTTTAAATTCTTTTTTTTTTTTTTTTTTTTTGGATTTGTTTATTGTTTTTTTTTAAAACTGTTTTTTCAGGTTTTTCACCTTCAGACTTAGGCAAAAGGTTTTTGATATCCTCTGTGCCCAACAAAGGTATGTAAAAAAAAAAAAAAAGATAAAAGGACAGTCTTATTTGTACCATATTTATTTGGAATTTCGAATTAAAATGAAATAAAAATTTTCAGTTTAGTACAATATAACTTGATCAAGAGTAAAGTACATTCAGACCTAACAGCCCCTCCTTAATGCTTATAGTGATGTCTGTAAAGACTTTTATATATATATATATATATATATATTTTCTCCATTGTGGTTTCTAGCCTTCATCAGGTGCTTCAAAGAATTTTGTAAGGTGCAAGGATCCACTGAAAGTTCAGTAGAAGGGAAAAATTCCTGAAGGAACTAGAAACAAAATCTTAAACGGGGAAACAGGGGATAAACTTCTACTCCTGTTCAAAAGACCAGGGAGGAGTGTGAACTGGACAACAGGCCAACCTAGCTACTCCTATTAAGGAAAAAATAAAAATGTAAATAAATAGTAAATAGAAGTTCAGAGTTTTAGGCAGAGATGTTAGAAGTATCATGTTGAAGGAACTAGAAACCCAGTTTGTTAATACTAATTTTACTGTGAAAATATCATAAAGTACATTTATTTACATTCAGACTATTGTCCAATTATCAAGCCATTATCCCTTAAATCCATGTTTGATACTGCTTAACTATAGGGATTGTACAAGAAACAGTGTTTCAATGTGATCTGGCTGTGTGTATGTAGAGAGAGTATCCATGTGAGAGTCTGTCCAACAAAGTAGCAGTTCTGGAGAAAAAATACTGTCTACGAGGAACTTCTTTTCTTTACATTTGGAATATGGAGGAAATGAACGTGATTCAACTCTTTGAGAATAATACAGCATGTCCTTATCGTAAAGGTCTGAATTAGTGGAACTAAAATATGGAGCTCATCTGAACATTTGCTATGAAAATAGTAAATCTTGGGCAATGTTTATTTTAAAGTGATGATTGGAATTGTAATAAAACCTCAACATACAAAAGTGAATTTATACATTTGGTCTTACGTTTGTCAAAACATTGGCTAATTGCCAATTGATTCGAAATTTATAAAATGGTAAATAATTTTCTTATTTGTCATTTTAATGATTTTGTAAATGTTTATAAATTTATGAATAAATTGTTTACATATTTCTTTATAAAATGATAAATATTTCATTGCATTAGTCTTAATACAATTGTATTAGTTTTTAGAATGTTCGAAATATAAAATTATTCTTGTAAATAAAGAATCTAATAAATAAATAATATATAATATTTTTATTTACATTATTCAGACTGTTATCCTCATCTTCGTTGCCATATTCACAATGTTTCAGCTGTTGTACACTCCGGCCTTCTTCAGGTAATACATGGCCCAGTGGTAAAGACATTGGTTAGACCCAGTGACTAGACCCAAAGAGTTCAATATCAGGCTACAGCAGTGGCAAAACAAAAACTTGGAAAGTTAAAGGGAAATAACTGAGACATCCAGAAGAAGCATGGCACATGGAATTAGAACAATCTACCCTGGTGGGTGAAATAAAGGGTTTGTTTCAAAATTCCAATCACCTGAAGACGGCTGAAGCATACAACAGCCGAAATATTGTGAACATGTCAATGAAGATGAGGATAACAGTTCGAATCGTGTAAATAATCATAATACCTCATTTCAGAAATATAGGCAAATATAATATTTTTGTTGTAAATTCTCAAGAACAAAAAAGAGTTTAAATTTACTTTTGCAAATGTTTAGGTTTCATTCCAATTCTAATCATCACTTTTAAAACAAAAAAAAACATTGCCAATGAGTGAAGAGAATAAAAATAATATCAGTGTCAATAGAAAATCTGTCCTTTTAACAATAGGTTTTTTTTTTTTTTTGTGGGGACAAATGTCCATGTTTGCTAATCAAATATTATACAATGAATAGTTCTGATAAAAAGTTAATTAAGATGCTAAGCTATGAGCTTATCGATCCACCTTGTATTAACTAAATTTTCAATCTTTTCAGCACGTCATGGACATTACTAGAGATGACAAAGTTGAAGCCTTACAAAATGAAAACAAAACACTCAAAGGAAAGCTAAGAGGATATCAGACATTAGGTAAGTAAATACATGTATAGATGTGTGTCTATACATATATATATGTATAGATGTGTGTCTATATACATATGTAGGTATATCAACAATTTTGCAAACTAAATCATTTATTTAACATAATGAATATGTATTTTTCCTCACATTAGCTTTTCTGCAGGTGAAGAGGGTAGTATGTCATCCCACAGGATAAAAAAGCAAGACCTGTCAAAGAGTGGATGAGCTTCTTATAGGAGCCAACACACACACAAACATATATATATATCTATGTCAGTCAGTTTTGTGCTATGTGTGACAAGGCAGATTTCGTTTCCTGCAGTAGGTTGCCATTTCTTTCTGTGGTAGACTAGTTGCCATCCAAGGCTATAGAACCCAGTCTGTCCTGCTATTTACCCATAGCTGGGGGGAGAAGTGGATTCATACCTTTCCCAAGGGTATTAGCACATAGGTGAATGTAATGGTTTTGACTGGAATTTGAACTCGAAAGATTGATTATGATTCCAACAAGAATTTAACCTGTATCCTCTTTTCCATCAGAAAAACCACTTCTATAGCTGAAACGTGTCATTATTGATTTGACCAGAGGCCACATTGCTAGAGAAAGATTTGAATTACCTACTTAACAGCATGTCTCAGTTGTTGAAGCAGTTTTCCTGATGGAAAAGTGGGTACAGTTTCAATTCCTGTAGGAATCAATGTTTTTTTTTTCTTGCTGATTTTTTGTTCTGTTACATCAACTGCAAATTTACTTGGCTCATATTGGGTGTAAAGGACCAAAAGGTCAGTTCACTATACCTGCATCCTCTTCACTAACTTTTATTTTGTGTTTTTTTTATATGTTCGTTTTTTTTGGGTTTTTTTTTTTTTTTTTTTTTGCATTTCTGTTTCACTCCATTACCTTCACTTACTTTATAGGCCAGCTGTTTCAAGAAGTCAAAGAACGGAACAGAATTCTCGAACTGGAACTTCAAAAAAAGCAGATGATTTCCATTGCAACAGAAATGGAAACAAAACCCGAAACAACTGGACCTGTAAGTTTGGCAAAGTTTAACATAAAGAGGTCTGATTAAAAAGTATCAGGACTGTTGCTATGGTGACAGAGCTAAAGTACACTGTGAAGCCACTTGGCACAGATAGACCATGAACTCTGTTGTGCATGCACAACAAAGTTATAACTGTTTGGCTCTTTTCCATGGTTTATAGCATTGCTTTGAAGGAAAGTGCGTAGAGTGTGGTCATCTTGCCACACAGGTTCCATCAGTGACCATTGCAACATTCATTCCCCAGATCTTGCCCCCTAAAACTTTTTCCTCTTCAAAAATTAAAAACAAGATTTCAAGACATTGAGGAAATCCAAGAGAATGCAATGAGGTTGCTGCTCACTATACCTAAAAAGGAGTTGCAGGAATGCTTCCACAATGGAAACAACAATGGATGAAGTGTGTGGCTTCAGTAGGGGACTATTTTGAAGGAGATTAAATGCTGAATTGATATGTGTTGTAGTTTTCTTTTTATAGCACTAGTCTCAATACTTTTTGATCAGCCCTTGTACATACACAAAAAAATGGTGTATAAAAAGGATGTTTATTTACTTTTCACTGTTATTACGGTATACCGTTTTGACTCCCTCAGTAATTTTTGTTGTTTTAGAATTTTAATAAAGTCCAAACATATGAAACTGTATTTATGCATTCTCTTTTTTCTTGGGGGAATTAACAACAAAAGTATTAAACACTATACTTGTAAATAAAGAGCTTAATAAATACATAGTGTTTAACATTTTTGCTGTCATTTCTCATTTTTGCTAAAATAGCTGATTAGCAACCTTTTTTTTAATCATCTTTCATTGCAATATAATTCTCTTTATATAAAAAAATCTTCCAGAAATAAAAATACTTTTCTGAAACTTTATTTGAGGAATATTAGCTGATTTAAAATATAATTAATCTGATCTGAAACAAATATTATTTACTCTAAGTTTAAAATATTGCAGAAATGCATTTTTTTAACCCAAGAGTAGCTCTGTCTTTAACCATTAAGATGTGTTTGACATGATGACACATCTAATATTTTTCTGCAGAGACTTTATCTGTAAAACACCTGAAGAAAATAATGAGAGCACCTTTTTTATTTAATTTTTAAATAGTAATCTTAAAATATTATCTGTAATCTAATGTTTTATTGAATTTTTGGCTTTAAATTTACTATAGTCATTGCTTTTATTTTCTGACTAGCAGTAGAGCCCGGCGTTGCCTGGGGATGTAACAGTAAGAGATAGATGAAGTATCGACCATCATAAAGACTGAAAAATAAAATTGACAAAGATTATTGTTTAAGGTTGACGGACATGCATGTCTTAATTTTTTTTTAATTTTTTTTTTTTTACGAATTGGTCAAACTCAAACAAAAACATTGTTTTCAATCGTTATGAGTCTACCAATTGAATAGAATTTTATTATAAACAATTGTCTTGTAAATGGAATTTTAAAGCATTCTGAATGTAAAATAAAAAAAAAGTGTGCAAGACAATAAGAAACACTACCTGCCAAAAAAAATTATTTTAAAAATATTGGTGTTTGATGATTTGTATTAAGCTTTTCCATTTATGATTATTAAATATATTTTTCACTTAATAATATCAAAACAGTATAAGAGTACTTTTAAATGTAAATGATAAGTGGTTAGCGTAAATCATTTCTGAGATTCTGAGTAATTCATCTTTTTACTAATGTTTTCTATGAATCCTAGTCTTTGGTTTGATGAAATATCTTCACTTCTTCATAGATAAAAGATTCTTTTTTCTTTTTTTTCTTTTTTTTTTTGTCTATCCCATCATGATCTACCTGTTTTGGGCTTTTGCAGCAATTGCCTAAGGATACATGTTCATCAATGTCTGAAAAAAACAAGGCCATTACTTCGGAAGATGATGAAGACACTAACAGCGTCAAAAATTTAAGCTTAGAATCATCATCGGAAAAAATCCATATGGTAAGGAATTTGATTTGTGCTTTTGTAACCATTTTCAATTTAATCTCATTATCATCATAGTCATGTTTATTTTTTTGTTTTGTTGAGGCACACTGGGGTTAATCTTACACAAAGTAGGGTGTGTCCTGCCTGACTAATAATCTCAGTTTACCTCTCCACATATGCCTGTCTCTAGCACCAGTTCTAGGCCCAGTTTTTCCCTGTCCTCTTGCAGAACATCATCTTGAGCTGACCTGTTCTTCTGTTTTCTCCAACCATCACCTCCTCATGGACCTGTTTGAAAGGCTGTTCACTGCACTCAACATAACCAGCCCAGCATAGTCTGCCAACTGTGCAGTTGTGACACAAGGTCGAACTTCTTGAAGAATTGACCTTACCTTGTTTTCAGCAGACACATCACACATCCAGCGTATCGTAGCCATGGTCCTTTTGAGGCATTTGATGTCTGTCATCAACTGGATCCATGTCTTGTAGGCATGCAGCATAGTGCTATGAACACAGGTGTCGTACACCTGATCTCTCATCTTAACTGGGAGACAGCAAGCTGTGAAGATAGACAGCAGCTGATAGTTTCTTTCCTGTGACCTCTAATGTTGAATTTAATTTTGGACTCTTGCTGTAATTATTGTGTTTTTTTTTTTTTAATGAAAGTAAAGTCTTTGTATCCTTCAATACCAGATCACTCAATACTTGCCTCCACAGCAAACTAGAGACCTTTTTTTTTTTCTTTTTTTTTTACAGTGACATTCACCCTGTACAAGGCCCAGGGACCACTCTAGGTAGAGGGTTATGTTAAGGGGTACTTTATATGAATAGGATGGAAAGATAATGGATAACATTAGACTTGAACAGGTTAAGATTGCAGTGATCGGGAAAGCATCCTCTTGGGAGTCTGTTCCACAAGACAGTAGGAAGAAGCTGTTTGAGTGGAACTTCTTATCAATGGAATACAGAGGGAATGTGGATGGTTGGCTACAATGTGGGTGGCATGGCTGGTCCTGGTTGTGAATATTTTAACTGTTGTATACAAGGAATGCAGTTCATCTAAGCACTTTCCATGGAAGTAGCAATAGAGCACTGAGAGCCTTGCCACACCCACCTGGAAGGTGGAAAATAATTTGTTACCTACAAGAACTCTGAAACACTTTTGAACTCTATCGACACTGAAAAGTGAGGATTGGGCAGCTCCTGCCCAAATATGGCAGCAGTTCTCCATTTTAGGCTTGATCTGTCTCTTGTAAAAGATAGAATGAGGAGACAGGTACTTACTGGAGCAGTACAGGGAACCAACCATTTTTCCTGCATCTTTAGTGATGGATTATATGCATAAATTCCACTTGACTTCTAGGGTGAGTTTAAGGTCCAATAGTCTCTCAAGGCATGGAGCCTCCCTGTGGGGGCATCCAATCCTCAAGACTGGTGGTAGTTTGGAATCCTACTAGGGTTTATTATTAACAATATAAGATATGTAGATGACACCGTGTTAATGGCAGACAAAAAAGGAAAACTACAGTACTACAAGTCAATAGAAGAAAATAAAAATATAAAGTCCCACTGCCCTCAGAAAACACCACTGCTTTTGAAAAGACACAGCAATGCCAGGTTAAAATTCATTCATGAACATAAGGATAAGGAAAAATCGTATTGGGAAAGAGTATTATGAACAGACAAAGCCAATAGTGAATTGTTTGGACATAATTTTAGAAATCATGTATGGAGGAAAGATGGTGATGCCTTCAAAGGAACACAGTTCCAACAGTGAAATTTGATGATGACAGCATCATGGTTTGGGGATGTTTTTCTGTAAAAGGTACTGGCAACATATCAATAATAGCTGGTAGAATGAATGCTGCAGCCTATCAAAATATTTTGGAAGCAAATTTAATGATTTTGGTTGAAAATCTTGAACTTCCTCCAACAAGATAATGACTCCACTGTAAAATCTATGAAGAAACGGCTTGCTGAAAATAATGTAAATATCCTGAAATGGTCAAGTCAGTCCCCAGATTTAAACCCAATCAAGAATCTGTGGAGTTATTTGAAAATTCAAATCCAATCGAGAGCTCCAACAAACATCCCAGATCTGAAGACTATATGCGAAGAAGAATCGAACAAAATAGCAACTAAAATTGGCAAATCATTGAGAAATACAAGAAGAGGTTGGTTGCTGTAGAAGGGAATAATGGCGATTCTACTAAATATTAAATGAAGATTATGTATTCATTTTTGTATTGTACAAATACTTTTTCACCCATTAAAATGGATAAATGGGATTTATTTCTATTAAACCAAAATCTTTTCTGTTTTCTATACATATTTAGTTATTATGCATCTGTGTACAGTTAATTATATGAAAAGTATGTTTATTCATTAGTTGGAAATACAATAAATTAAAAATTTGTATGTGTACGAATATTTGTCTCCCCACCCACTGTACATATATGCTTTTTTTTTTTTTTTTTTAGTCTAATGCTTATTCTCTCCCTACTGAAAATCCTGAAATCTCTGAATCAAATTTGCTCTTAACAAAAAAACTCGAAGATGCTCTGCGTTTAGTTGATGAATATGGCCGAAAACGATCCAATGATAAGGTAAGTTAAGATTTTGTATTCTCTATATGAGCCTGACTCCTTGTATGCCATTTATTACAGAAGGATATTGAGGATACCATGGACAGAAGATGTGAGCAACAATGAAAATGGAAACAAAAAGAAACTTCAGTATTAGTTGATAAAAATGTTGGAAATCCAGTGACTTGACCCAGAGTTGTGAGTGCATGGCTTACAGCAGAGGTGAACAAAAACCTGGTGAGTTGAGTTAAAGGAAAATAACTGATATTGAGATATCCAGGAGAGGCATGGCATGTGGAACTAGAACAATCTACCCCAGTGGATGAAATAAAGTATTCAGTTTGAAATTCCAATCACCTGAAACATTGTGACCATGACAACAAAAATGAGGATAACAGTCTGAACATTGTAAATAGTGTAAAAAGGAAACTTATACTCAACATCAGAATTGGTTTTGTTTATTTTGTTTTATAGCATATCAACCTCAATGGCTCATTTAATGCCAGAATAGATTTGTATGAATAGAATATTTATTTGTATGAGATCAGTTTTCATTGACATATTTTTGTAAAGAGGGTCTGTAGAGAGTCTGGTTTCATTGATGTATTCTTTTCAGATATACACTTTGTAGAGATGGTTTTATTGACATAAAATGTATTGTTGGTTATTTTACTATAAATAGGTATTGTTGGTAACTATATAAAAATGTATTGCTGGTATTTTTACTATAAAAATACATTTTTATACTTTCATAGTAGTTTTTTGAGTTCACTATTTGCCCATAGGTGGAACACAAACAAGTTCTGCCACCATGGGTCAGGTAGACCTAGGAATGACAGCAATTAAGAGGTGGTTCCATGCTCCTGAAAACATCCAATCTTCTAATCAAGGGCCTTGCTGCCAGATGGTGTTTATAGTCATACCCAGGATTTTAACATCAGAAAGAGACAGGTGAAATTTCTCGCGCATGTGATGAGGAAAGATGACTTGGAAAATCTAATACTCACAAGACAGATTTAAGACAAGACAGACAGAGGAAAACAATCTATAACAAACTTAGTGAGCTTGAGTAAATGGATAGCGGAACAGGGTTTGGGAGAAATAACAAAAGGACAAGAAACTGTGGAGAGCCATGATTGCTTACATCCTGAGGGTACACAGCACTTGGAGAAGAAGAATTGTCTACATGGAAATATGAACAGTACTCATGCTTAATCTAATCTCTAATTGCTGTTTGAGAAATCGTTGTTAGATTCAACATGTTTTTAGCCAACTTTTCCGCAAAGAGTGTTACTAATCAAGCAAAGCTGAATATTGTCTTTTTAAGCTGAATCCTTCTCATTCTAGATTACCAAAAGCTTGTACCTGCTCAGTTTCATATTTGAAATGTAAACAAAGCAATTCTTAAGACTTAATTTATTTTTTTTGTTATTTATTAATCTGACAGATTTTTAATATATTAATTTTGGTGAATACCCATATTTGATTAGATGCCCTGTTTATATTTTAAACAGAATATTTAATATTTGAATATTCTTATTAAAGAAAAAGATGCTCCCTCTAGCAGGATTCAAACCTGTGCCCTGATTTTATATATATATATATATATATATATATATATATATATATCTTTGAATTCAGAACGGCACAAAATATACTTTGGTTGAAAATATTAAATGCATGTGAAACATATTTAATCAAAGAAAATCAAATAACAGAAAAGTAAAAATACCAGAATTTCTTCTTTTTCTCCATGTTTCATTCTCTGATGATGCTTTAATAGAAGTGAAACATGTTAGATTGATAAACATTTCCTATTTATTCTTTATCTTATTATTCCTTCAGATTCTGATCCATATTTGATATATATTTGAGATATATATATATATATACATACACACACACACACAGGGTGATTGAAAAGTAACTCCCTATTTTATGTATGATAAAATCTCCCTTCTTGTAAAACTTATAGTTATGCATAAAATAGGCTGTTACTTTTCAATCATATATATATATATTATAATATTTTGCTCTACTTTGTATTGAGCACATTTTAAAAATTAAATGTTATGAACTGTGGATTTTTACTACATTTGTTCTTTCTCTTATTTGGATATATATATATATATACACACACACACACACACATATACTGGACTGGACTCTATTGTCATTTTTGATGTATAAGGATCAAGCAGCTGAGTTCTTAGAACCAAAAGCCAGACAACCCATACATATCATTTGATTCTAATGGTGAATGCTTGTGCAGAACCAACCACACAGCTGAATGCAGAGAAGTGGTGCACAGTATGCCACAAGGTCCCCAAATGACCCTCCACAGGTTTTGAATTCAGAGTTGTCTTTCTCCTAGACCATTCATCACCCAAGGCTATATGTCCCAGTCTGTCCTGCTATTGTACCCATAGCCAGGGGGAGAAGAGATGGATTCATACCTTTTCCAAGAGTATTAGCACATGTGAATGTAATTGAACTTGGCTCTCCAATTCCCCAATCTGAACTGTAATCCATTACTCCACCGTGCCTCCTATATATAACTAGTTTTATGAAATTTTGACTGCTTGATCAATTTATTCAAGGGACCTGGTGTTTCATTTCATTTTCTGTTATTTTTTCATTCTTTGAGGAATCTATTTAGTTCTAATTTTGTGTGTATGATCTTCAGATATTGTCTATATTTAATCATTAGAATCTCTCTGAACATTCATAAATAAATTTATTGTTCATTTTACAGAAACTGGTGAAAATTCTCAATGAAGAAGTGAAAAAGGCAAAAGACGAATTACATTCAGTCATGGACAAATTGGGAAATGCTGAGTAAGTTGTGTTTTTTTTAATTTAAAAAAGAACCTCCTCCACTTCTCCACATCAAAAATAAAATACGAAAAGTTCTTGTTAAGAATAGCGAGAGATAATTATTACCCTAACTTATAAAGCAAAATGAAACAATATTTTTAATATATTTTTTTTTAAAATTATACAGGCTCTGCGTTTAAAAAAAAAATAAAAATTGAAGAGAAATTAGCAACAAGTGCATTGTGGATCATTAACATCTACCAGTGTAGCTTTATTCAAGATTACAGGCCAATTAATCCCTTCCCAAATTGAACTACTAGAAGAAAAGAATCATTTACACTATTTATATCATTCGAACTGTTGTGCTCACCTTTATTGCCATATTCACAACATTTCAGCTGTTGTACACTCCGGCCTTCTTCAGGTGACATATATTGAAATCAGATAGGTCTGATAGAAAAGGATTAAAAAACACTAATTAGCAATAGTAAAGGAAGAAGAAAAAAACAGCTTTGCGTAATTTCTTAGATTAAATATTTTCAATATTATATTTGGAGTAGTTTTTATATCTATATATATATATATATCTTATTTTTATTCCCAGGTTTAAATGTAGTAGTAGTAGATGTAATATTAGGCTGTTTGAGAAATAATGTCCAATTTTAGAATAAACTTTGAATTGTGTTCCAGTATATTATTGTAATAATTGCACAAAAATATATGACTCATTCCTAATGATTAAAGTGTCCTCTTTGTTAATTTTATATCAATCTCTTTCAGAATGTTGTTCTCAAATATGTGACGCATCTCGCAAAATAGTATCAGGTTGTTCAGAAAATAATGTACAATTTTAGAATAAATCTTTTAATTGTGTTCTTATATATTATTATAATAGTTGCACAAAAAATGTATTACTTATTCCAAATGTTTAAAGTTTCCTCTATGTGAATGTTATATCAATCTCCTTTCAAAATTAACTTACAACACTTATGGGCAAATAGTTAGACGCCAAACTGGGGTAAAAACACCATGAAAGTGTAAAAATAAGTTTTAATACCAGGAAAAAAAAAAAATTATTACCAGCAATAAATTTTTGAGGAAAAAGTTATTACCAGCAATACATTTTTGAAAAAAACAAAAGAATTACCAACAATACATTTTTGAAAAAAAAATATTACCAGCAATAAAAATTTTCGGCATTAAATAACCCATTGAGGTTGATAGTCTATAAAACAAACCAAACTAATTAACATCTGAAACCACTAATTAAACTAAGCCTACATCAAAGTGTCAGAGAAATGTCTCAGATAATGGGTGTCAGCATTTCAACAATATCAGACCATCTCCAAGAAAATTGTCAAAGTGAAGAAACTCAATAAATGGGTTACATATGAACTCAAAGAAAGTCAAAGAGTCCAATGTTTTCAAGTGTGCTTGATGCAGTGTCTGTGAAATTCAAATGATCCATTTCTTGATCAAATAGCGATTTCTCTTTCTTTTTTTTTTCTTCCTTCCTTCCTTTTTCCTTTCTTTCCTTCTTTTAGGATGAGAAACTCTTAGTGATTTTCAACTTTATTTTGTTTTAAAAAAAAAATTAACAACCTGTTTGTAAATAAGAAAAAATTAAATCATATTTAATGAATATTTCTAATAATGCTGCCACATACCTACATTTTTAACAAATTAAAAGGCACAACTCTAAAGATGTTGAAAATTTTTTGCAGATTTTGATGTCATTCTGGGTGTAAACTTCACCCCTCCTCCAACCAGTAAAAATTTGTTTTAATACCATATAAGATGGCGCACTATAAAATTTACTATTTTTACCCATAATTTGTTGGTCCAACCAACTTAAGTTGATGCTAAAAATTATTGATTATTTAAAATGGAATGTTCTATTATGAATATTTATATTTAGATACATTGTATTTATTTTATATTTTTCTAGTTGAATTGTCAATGGATCATTAGATGACAATAAAATTGGTATTATATGAATAGTCACCTTATAAACTAAAATTTTTTTTTTGATAGATTTGGGGGTGGAAATTTATTTACTAGTTACATGTAGATGATAGAAAATAAAGGAAAATTAGTCATGATCACTGTTGAACTGGGTGAAATCCAGTTGGTAACATCCTCCAACAAATAGAGACTACCATCTTAGGAGATTGGCAATAACCAGTCAAGAACTTGTAGACAGGAAAAAAGTTAGTGGGATGGATCAATCATCTCAGGACGGAAATGCCAGGTTCCATTTTGCATGTTTCTAGCCTGCCAACACCAATGAATGACAAAAAAAAAAAAAAAAACTCAAGAGAACTTTTTTTGCCTAAAGACTTTGCCAAACATCCAGATGATATTCCTCTAACGATTCAATCATACATCCAACTATTGCTGGCAAGTGACTTACAAGAACTACTTTTTGAAGCATTTTGACAATTTTTTTTAAGCCAAAAGACATTTTGTTGCAAAAAAAGATGCATTCAAAAATTTCTTGGCATCCAAACCTTTAGTTATGACTTAAATAAGCTTGCAACTCAAAGGCAGAAATGTATAGATGTTCAGGGTTTCTATTTTGACTGATTTAAATACTAATTAATTGCTTCTATTCTGGAATAAAAATTGATTCTAAAATTGCACATTACTTTCCAAACAACCTAATTGTTTTATGTTGTCTCAATTTCTTAGATGAAACATTTTTATTATCCATTTTACAGTTTTTCTTTCTGCACATAACCAAGTTCCTTATATGATGCAATGTTAAGCAACATCAAGCCTGGTCAGTACCAGACAGGTAACTGACCAAATACCTTTGGTTAACTTGGATGGTACAGGAATTGGTGTAATGGACTGTGCTTGGGATTATAAATCAAAAGAGAGAGTTCCAATTCCTGTTGATTTTTGTTATATTGAACAAATGCACAGGTCACATTTGGGAATGAGTTTGAATCCACCTCTTCTCACCCCAGCTATGGGTTAATTAGTAAGACTTGTATCACTAAACCATTATCATCTCCAAAAATAATTATTTCAATCTAAAAATATTTTCTGGCTTTAAATAACCAGCAAAATGGTTGGTAACCCATAGAAAATGAATGACTCACTCAATTTTCTTCATATTTTTATTGTTTATTTACAGTGTTACTGGGCCTGTTCTTTGGTGGTGAGGGCTTAAATATGTGTTTCTTTTCTCAAATTTTTTAAAAAAATTTGTATTTCATGTTTTCATATTTTCATGTTTTACATTTCCAATTTATACAGGCAAGAAAACAAGTTAATGATGAAGAAAATTGCAAGACTTGAAAAAGAACGAGATAGCATCCCATTAGATATTGCTGCCATTAACACAGAGGTTGCCGAAGCAGAAGACTGGGTGCATCTTCATCAAGAAACACCACCTGTGAGTCCTGCCAGAGTTTAAGCATGGATTTATAAATCACAATCTATATTTTCAGAAAAATTATTTTAATTCAAAATTCATTTTTTAATATTCTGACGAATCCTAATTTTTAAGTTAATCTTTTTCTTTCCTTCTTTCTTTTCTCACTAAACAAGTAGTGTCTTTTCTTCTCTTTCCATTGCTTCAAAAATGAATAGTCCATTATTTATGAAGGCTTTTTTGGATGTTAAAACTTCACATGTATATTTTGATATATAATTGGTGACTCAATAAATTTTCAGGTTGCACAAAGATAATAAGTGATGGTCAACATATGATATTTATTTTATTCCAACAAAATCTTTCAATGTTACACTGAATTTTATTTTTTTACTCAGACTGGATCCCAAATTGTTTTAATTCTGTCCCCTCAAAATATTGTTGGAAAAAAATTTCATTAATATTGTTCATAATAACTCTGCTAAACAAATCAAAACTGGGGAAAAAAAAGAATGAAATAAAATTAACATGGTTAGTCAGGCTATGGAATCTGAGATGGAACATTTGACAGGCAATGTATTTTTTGCTTTTATTTTATAAATAATCTTTTAAAATCTGCACATCTTAAATGTCCTGTTTTTCAAAATAACGCAGAGCCAAATTTCAATTTATTGTTTTAAAATGTGTAATCAAAATAGATTTTTCTTATATGTCTGGAAACCTTTTGAAAATATCGGTTTATTTTATAGATCCCATGTATACTCTACAATTAATATTAAAATACCAAAATGTTTTTTTTTAACACAGGAATTTTAAAAATTATATATTTTAGTTGATACTTAAAGGAATCATTTAGCATCTGAGTTAACCAAAAGTAAAATTTGTTAAAAGATTATGAATAGACTGTTCCAAAATTGGTAAAATAAGTTTTTCTTTGTCATCTGTTTCTATATAATATATAAGTCTATATATATATATAAATGAAAATATATATATATATATATATAAATATATAGAAATTTGTATTTTTTTTATATATATTATATAGTGTTTTATATATATATAGTAAATATATATATATTTATATATTTATATATATTATTGTAGTATAAAAATATATATGATATTAAATATACCAATATATAAAGACATATATATATATATAAAACTGAATTTGAAGAATATAGAGCCATAAATATATTTATATATATTATATATATAAAAAAAAAAAAAAAAAGAATAAAGAAACACACAAAGAAAGGCAGGTAAATATTATAGTAATAATTACCTATATATATATAAGATCCACAATGGTCTGTGGATTGGGATAAACTATAGGGGCAAGTATTTGGATTATATTATACCGCACATATCCAGGGTTCTCCATATATATGAAGTATGACATCTAGACGAGAAGAAAAATTAGGTTTAAGATGGAGACTTTTTTTTTTTTAATATTATGGAAATATTATTTGATCAATATGTTCTCATATATATATATTATTATATATAATGTGATATATATATTATATATATGAGGTTAAATTAGAGATGTATGTTGTTATATATCTTGTAAATCTAACATGGTTAATAGTTTTGTTATTTTGAAATTTAATTTACTTCTTTTTTTATGAAATTTTTATTGTAGGTTGATGACAAAATGTATGAACTCCAAAAGAAATGTGAAGAGGTATATATGTTGCTCTATCTACTAACTCTATCACAACTACTATTGAAAAGAATTTATCTAAACTTAACATAAAATTTGTCACAACTACGTCTAAACAAATTAAGACTCGTTGCGGGTGGTATATTGGCTCGCAAACAGATATTGAATGATGGAAGACAACAAACAAAATGAAGACTTGAGTAAAAAAAAAAAAAATATATTGCAAAGTTTATTTTCACTAAAAAAATTATGTCAAAATACATAGTCTTCATTGTTTTTTTTTCCATCATTCTAAAAGTTGTTGATGCCATTGTCTTTGTGTTTTTGTTGGAAGGTTAACTGTACAATTTTTTTGTTATTTATTGTTTAGTGATTAGTTACTTCAATAATTAAATGTATAAGGTTTCTTATGGGAACATTTTACAGCACATGGAATAATGGTGGTGTAAAGATTACATGTACAAAATAACTGACAAATTGATTTGCAATGCAAAGATGACATTTTAAAAAAAATTAACAAAAGGAAAGTTTAAAACAAGAGTTTCTTTTGTTAGATGCAAATTTTATACACATCAAAATGTTCATTATAGTGGGAACTTACTTTGTTGGAGTGTTTTAGTATGAAGCATTCGCAGCCCTTGTGGCCTCAACATGAAAAGTTCATGTCAGTAGTTGAAAAGGGAAAATTTAGGGTTTACATGTTTTTATATTCGAGAGCTGCTACTCATACAAAGTTTATTTAGAGCTGCTACTGCTAAAGTGCTGCTACTGATATTTAATATACCAGTAACACTACAACTGTATATACTCATGTATAAGCTTACTTCATGTATAGTGCAACCCTTGAATTTTTTATGCATGAATTTTAATCCCTGCAAAAATAATTTACCTGTATATAGTGCAATTGGTCACTTAAAATGCCTGATTTTTAACCTCTTCAAAAAAAAATGCATGTGTATATCATATAGCTATACTTGAGTATATACAGTAAATTGTTCTGTAGTGACCAGAACAAATAAAATTCTGAAGGAGCCAAGTCTGGAGAATATGGTGGATGATAGAGGGCGGGTTCCCATTTCTATTCTTTAACCTTCTGCCAGCAATAAATTTTTAAAGAAAAAAATTATTACCAGCAATAAATTTTTTTTGAAAGAAAAATTATTACTAGCAACACATTTTTGAAAAAAAAAATATCACCAATAAAAATTTTGTTGGCATTAAATAACTCATTGAAGTTGATACACTGTACAACAAACCAAACCAAACCAAAGTCTAATTTGTAACTGAACAATGCAAGATTTCAATTTAGAACACACCAGAAATCGGCACCAAAACAGATGCCAGTGTCAAGTTGTAATTATTTTATATTAACAATTAAAATTATGCACAAACTTTTGCAATGATCTAATATAATTATTTTTAGTGATCCAAATTTCTGTATTATTTTCATTGTTAATTTTTTCTTTTTTTTGTATTTTTTCTGTTTTATCAGATTTCTCAGATAATGACTTTTTTTTTTTTTTTTTTTCACTAGCTTAAACACAAAGCAACAAGGTGGGAAAACGAGCATTTTAATCTTCAGATTGAATATACCAAACATGTCAATGATCTTCGAGGCCTTCTGGAATGCAAGAGCAAAGAACTTATCAAAGTTACCGAAAATCTCACCACTGAAAAAAAGATACTGGAATCGAAATTTAAAAAACTAGAAAACATGCTAAAAGAGGAAAAAGTAAGAAATGTTCTTTTTTTTTCCTCAGACAATTCAATGAATTCTTAAAAAATTGCCACTAAATTTGTTTACCTTTTATTATAAAGTTGCTGCAATTTAAATTGCTTTCTAAATTGAAGTTACTGCATTTAATGTTGTTTCCTACTGAGCTTACTATTGTTTGCTACTATTTGCTGTTGCATTTGCTAATATTGGCTTCTGTGTTTGCTGTTGCATTTGCTAATAATATTGGCTTCTGTGTTTGCTGTTGCATTTGCTAATAATATTGGCTTCTGTGTTTGCTGTTGCATTTGCTAATAATATTGGCTTCTGTGTTTGCTGTTGCATTTGCTAATAATATTGGCTTCTGTGTTTGCTGTTGCATTTGCTAATGTTTGCTGCTAAGTTTGCTACTGTTTCCTATTGCATTTGCTAATTTTTCCTGGTGTGTCTGCTGTTGCATGCACTACTGTTTGTTCTATTTGCTGCTGTGTTTGATGTTGCATTTGATAATATTGACTGGTGTTTTTGATTATGCATTTGTTAATGTTTGTTGTTGTATTTGATGCTGCATTTGCTAATGTTGTTCAACCATCTTTCATCTGTTGCTATTATGCAAATGCATGAAAATAATAATAACTAGTTTTAACCCTGTGAAAATTTCATGGTTTTCCTATTTTAATATTTTCCATTCTTCAGTTAATGATTCAATAAACTCATGGCGAGTTCTATGACAATAAAATATCTGTAAAAATTTCTGTCACATCATTAAATATTTCAGCTCAACAAATTTAACAAAATATTCCAATAATAATCATAAATATGAATGCTGATTGTTATTTTAAGAAGTGGGTACAAATGAAAAAAATTTAAAATTGACAACTTTTTTCTATTTCACTGAAACAGCCATTAAACATTTCTATCATCCATTCTTTTTTCATTCATCAAATAGTGTCTTTTCCATGCAATCAAAATGGAATAGTCCATTATTTTATGAGTAATTGGCAGGGCATAACAGTTGTGCAAACTAAATAAGGAATTAATGAAGGGAGAAACAAGTAGAATTATTATATTCAGGTTGGATAACCTGTTCCATTCAGACAGTCTATGATTGAATGTATTGGCAGGGTGAAGCAGTCATGTGAAATAATGGAGGGAGGGTAACACAATAGGATGATAACCAAAAATAAAAACTAAAATCATGAATTTTATATTTCAATACTTGCATCTGGAATTGTTTCAGATTTTGTTGTGCAATGTTAAAGTGGATTAAACCTCTTGACAAATAATCTTAAGAATTAATTTCTGAGTTTATCTCCCAAGTTAGAAGTTGTTGCATGTTTTGTGGGTTATCCCACTTGACTTTCCTAAAAAGCTAGAGGGACACTCCTTAAGTCTATAAATAGGAGATTATATTCTCACGCATTCTCTTTCCTCTTTTACAATTCTGGCTATCAGATGTAGTCACATGTGGGAAAAAAAGTGTCCCCCATTGGGGTATGTTCATTTTCACTGTCTTACTTTTTTCATGACTTTTTGTACTCTTTCACATGTGTGTCTATCACATAGGCCTACACAAACTTCACAAACACACATTCTCTAGTTTAGATTTTTCTATGTAATTAGTCTTTAAATGTATTCTTGGTTTATTGTAATTGGCTCTTCAAAGATAAAGAAGAGACTTGAGGCAACAGAGGATTGGTTCTACAGAAGCATGCTAAGTATACCATGACTCAAACATGTGAGCAACAGTGAGGTTTTGGGAGGATGCAAACAAAGAGAAACTTATATTTAACATCAGGAAAAGGGCAGATGAAATTTCTGGGACACATAATGAAAAGAAGGGCATGAAAAATCTGATACTCTGGGGGGCGGATATAGGAAAGAGGGACAAGAGAAAGCAATGTAGGACATGCTTAACAGGTTTAAGCAAGTGGGTGAAGAGTAGGGCCTGTGAGAAATAACAAAAAAGTCAAAAGCTTATTGAGAGTTACAAGGGACAGGAGAAATGGAGAGCCATGATCGCCTACTTCCTGAAGGATATAAAGAAGAAGAATACTTTGTTGATATATGCATTGTCATTTTTTGTTTTATATTGTTTTGTGTTACTCGTTTATTACTTGAACTTACATTCGAGTCTGTAATAATTGTTATGAGAAAAACAGTACCAGGAGACATGTGTTTTCTACATAAACACAACAAGTATTCCTGTTATAAATTTAATAATGTGATATACAATATAACATTATTAATTCCTTTATATACAAATGTTTTCTTCTTTCATATTCATTGTTTTGTCACACACAACACTCTTTTACTATCTATGTATACTTTTTTTTTGTTAATACTTACTTGCCATTCATTTTTTATATATAGTTTTGTCTTTACTTTTTAATTTTATTACTCAGGCTTACATCCTGAGTCCACCATTTTTATTATGGGGATAAATATACCAGGATATATATATATATATATATATATATATATATATATATATATATATATATATATAAAGAAAGAGATAGATACAAACACCTATTAGTATCTGCACATTCCTGTAAAAGCAGAAAAAATTTCCTTAAAAATTGCATTGAAGAAAAAGTTATTCCTCAAAGTTCACAGATTACTCAAAACTTTACATCACGTATTTCTTCTTGATGTGCAGAAATTCAACATTACCTCTACTGGGCTGAACACATGTCCTGAATGCATCTCACTTGACTCCCACATATTGTCTTGCTTGGAGAGCTCACCAGTAGCAAGAGGCTATGTAGAGTCCCAAAATGGTGCTTCAAGAATCAGTTGAAGACATCCCTGACACAGGCTTACATCAACCTGCAAGACTTGGGAAAATGTTAGCTGCAAATCATCCTTCCTGGCATAGGACCATGTGAGTGGGGACTGAGACTTTAGAGTCCAACTGTCGATATGAAGAGGATCTGCAATGTGCTGTCAGTGCCCATGATGACATAGGTATGTGTAGTTAAGATAAGAATAATCTTAAACAAAAATATATCAACAATCTCTAAGCAAGTGTTCCAAGAAGTAGGATAAACTTTCCAAAATAGAAACTGTGATCTGGATTGGAATCAGTGATGGCATGTACGCCGTATCCATCATAAAAATTCAGAATGTGCAATTAATAAATACTACATATTTAAAACACCTTGGTGTATGGATCAATTTAGTATAGGGGGAAATAGAACATAGAATAAGTACCACTTTGTGTAGCTTCATCCAATTGAAAGCAGCTATAAAACTAGAGCATTAATTTAAATACTCAAGTCATGTTCTTAAATAGCCTTATCTGATCTAAACTCTCATATTGCTGTCATGCATGGTATCCAAGTCATTCAGAAATGTCGAAAATGTCAGTTGTATACAGCTGCTTCAGTGTTGATATGATTTCCTCTTCAACTTTTGTAAAAAATTAAAAAAAATAGATCATTATTATCAGTAGTTGCAGATGCAGACCCTGAAATATTAATAATCTTTTTCATTTCTTTCCTACTGATATGATTTCCTTTTCAGCTTTTGTAACAAACATACAGATCATTATTATCACAGTGAGTGTAAATGCAGACCCCACACTTAATAGTCTTTTCTTCTTTCAATGATGATATGGTTTCCTTTTCTGCTTATGTATTAAACATACAAAACTCAGATCATTTTCATTATGGTGAGTGTGGATGCTGATCCCATGCTACTAATAATTTTTTCATTTCTTTTCTTTTTCCAATATTGATAATATTTCTTTTCTTTTCAGGTTTTATAATAAACATATACAAATCAGATCATTATTATCATGATGAGTGTGGATACAGACCCCACACATAATTCTTTTAATTTCTTCTTTCAATGTTGACAGTATTTCTTTTTAGCTTTTGTGATACACATACAAAAATCAGATCATTATTATCATGGTGTGGTTGCAGACCCCATACTATTCTTCCTTTTCTTCTTTCACTGTTGATATGATTTCCTTTTCTGCTTTTGTAATAACCATACAAAAATCAGATCATTGTAAGTGTGGATGCTGACCCAACACTTATGTTGCAAATTCAACTGGAAATTTCTTTATTCTTCAATTTCAAGCATTTTGAATTACTCCTTAACAAAGACCTTTTTGATTTGTCACTTTAACATAAATCCCCTAAAACGGAGAATGAAACATTATAATATATATACTTGAATTGTCAAAAAATAAATTGTTAATATTTGTTCTTGCAGGATTGGCCAGAGAACAGAATAGAAATGGAAATCATGGCTGTGCAATCAATTCTTCTTTCTTTTCAACATCAAAGAACATACAGAAACCAGATAAAAATGCAGATGACCATATATGACTTTGAAAATGTTACTAAAGAATTAGAGGAATTAAATGTTTCTCAAAAAAAAAAAAAAGAGAGAGAGAAAGTGTTTGAAGAAACCAAGATTTTGAGTCTAAAGTTGTTTCCATTCTTTTATGCATGAAAGAATTTCTTTTGAATTCTTCTATGCAACAGAAAACTCACACTGGAGATAAACCCTTTCCCTGTGAGACTTGTGGAGCAAAGTTTTCACAAAATTCAAGTTTAGTGATACATATTCAAAAACATACTGGTGAAAAACCGTTCCAGTGTGGTATATGTGGTTCGGAATTTTCAGAAAATTCAAAATTGAAGATTCACATGAGAACACACAGAGGAAAAAAAACATTTCACTGTGAAAATTGTTGGACAAATTTTTCATAAAGTGAAACTCTAAAAAACACATACTGGGGAAAAACCATTCACTTATGTTTGTGATTCAAAATTTTCATCTCATGCAAGTTTAAAAATACACTTGAGGACACATACTGGTGAAAAAACCTTCCACTGTGAGATTTGTGGAGCAAAATTTTCAGACAGCTCAAACTTTAGAAAGCATCTGCAAATTAATAGTGGTCAGAAATTTGTGATTCACAGTTTTCTGCAGTTTCAGACCTTGAGAAACATCTGTGAACACACACTTGAGAAAAGCCATTCCCTTGTGAGATTTGTGGAGCAAAATTTACCCAAAATTCAAGTCTGCATAGGCATATGCAAAGACACATTACAGAGAAAAAACATTTCCTTGTGATATTTGTGCATCAAACTTTTAAAGTAATTCAAATTTGAGAAGACATCTGTGCAAGATAAATACCCAAAATATTATTTTTTTGATTTTTATATTTATGAAAATGTATGTAAGTTAATTTTGAATAAAGTGTTTAAAAGGGGAATTTAATCATTTTTTTTTTGTTTTTATAAAACTCATACTTGAAAAGTTAAAGGGCATTTTATAATAAAACCTAATTTTCTTGTGTGTAATACAAGAAATTTTGAACAAAAATTAAAAGGAAAAAGTGTAGTCATATTACACATTTTCAGAAATTTTTACTCAGCTTAAAAAACCTCTTGCTGTGACAATGTAATCGTCTTAGCAAAGAGGCTATAGGATTAAAAGCATGTATAAGATGAGAGCAGAGGAGGAAAGAGAGAGGGTGATGTTAACTTGAAAATAACATCATTTTGGAAAGAAGTGAAAATCAGCTTGGAAAATGAGAATAAATTTTTAAATTCCTAAACTGGAACTGTGAGGATTTGAAACTGGGAATCCAAAGTAAAGTTTTCCAATTTTCATATTCATATACAATTCTGGGGATAGACAAAGGAATTAATCTGGCCCTGGACCTCTTTCGTCACCTCTGATCATGGAGGACACAGGAAGGGTATTCTCTATAAATAAGAAGTCGCCGGAATGTGCAGACAGTTCTGTTTACTGTGACAACTTGTCATGACAAGCACAACTGAAAAGTAATTTCATTCCCATAAATTCCCTAGCAGTAGACGATGGAATTGAAGAAAAGCAAGTGCCAACCCCCTTCTTCTTTAACTACCCATACCTACCACCTGTGTTGAAGTAATGTAATTCCACCAGACAATTTTCATTGTTTCATTTTTTTATTTTTAAATAAATCTTTATTATTGAAGATAATTCCACCCAGGGAGTCATCTATTCCTATGAAGACATTATTCACCCAGTCTGTGGACTAAAAAGAACACCACAGCTCAGTAAAAATGGAAGAAAATAAATAATTTTTCTCTTTTCTTGTTGGTAATCACAATGCAATCCACTAGATGACATGGTCAACTGTAAATAGCACCGCAACCGACAGAGATGCACCCAGTAAAGTTACTATGGGCACATGTTCATATTATTTGAAACGGCAAATTGCAAATTCATTCAACACAATAGATAATAAAATACAAAATAGGCAGGTGTTGATAACAATGGTTTACAAAAGGTATTTGATATGTTGGCAATATTTGAAAATCAACATAATGTTTAAAATTAAAACAGTTTCCCTTACAAGATAAAGTTTGTTTACATTTTTCTTTTTACTTTTTATATAAAGTTTTCTTTCTTCATTTTCAATAAAAGACAATACTTTTTTTAATATTTTTATAGTGTTATATAGGAATAAAATGTCGCTGCCAACACTGGAGTTTGAACACAGATCACCAGAGAGTAAACACAGGTGATCCCATTTTGAATAAGTAGATCACATGATGGTAAAGGAAATGTATATATGGGAATTAGCGTGACATCTAAGGGATCACTATACGGATTACTGTTCAGATCAATATTTGTTGGTTACTTTTTAAGCAAGTATTTTCGAGCAATTACTATTAGTGCGAATGTTATTCGAAGGCGTCTGACACCAGTATTGTTTAATCTGCAATTACAAAGTCTCTAGTACAATGAGTATTACGAAAGTGACAACAAGTGTTTGTTGACATCACAAAATATAGTTTATTAATATATAGAAGTATAAAGTCATATCAAACAGAAAAGTATGATTAACAGCTTCAAAGATATTACTGGGTATATCTAGTTAGCACCTTTCCCTGAAAATTCTGAAATAGAAATTAGAAGAAACTCACAATGACTAAACATTCAGTTCCTTTCTATTTAATATTGTGAAAAATTAAGTATTTCAGTGAATTATATGACATTGAGATTTTAATGGATAATATGGTACTTTTCAAAAAAATAGGAATAGCTGTACTTCAGTGTTGTATTATATTCAAGGATGTAATTTATTCCGTTTTTGGCTTCAGAAACACTGGGTCATATTATACAAAAGTTAATATGACAAAAGGAATTTTCAATTTATCAAAATTAAAGAAAAAACATCCAGCTTCAAAAATTGATATCCCTGCGTAACACTAGGATGGCCAGCTCCTTTGACATCTTTATTTACATTACGCCGTGAAGCAGCCATCTTTAATATATTCAATATTCAAGTCAGGAATAACAAGTCTAAAAAAAAAATCCACAAATATTAGTATACCTCATACTGAAAGAAAGTGATTATATTATATATATATATATATATATATATATATATATATATATATATATATATATATATATATATATAAATTATGTGTGTATGGATAAATAGATAGATGGGGACATAAACACAAGTATTATTACTACTTGTGAGAAATTTTTCAATGCATTTACCCTACAAATAGCCTAGGTGTCAAAAACGACACCTCGGCCATTCAAGGTAAAACCTAAAGTATCAGCTATTCCACTGAATATTTTTTAAAGAATTAAGTCTGTTAAGCATCTTTGCTAAAATTCAATAATTGTCCATAAGCCTCAGCATCGAACCAAAACTAGTTATTCCATAGTAATTTGTTGAAAATTTGAAGGTGTCGAAAACAACACCTCGGCCATCCTAGTGTTAAATAATCAGCAAAGTGTCAATAACCCATAGAACGCAAATCAATCTGATGTTACACTTTATAATATTGTAATGTAGTTAGAAGCCTAGTCATCCAGTCCTTATTTCTCTGCCCCACTTTTTTAAGCCAACCAAAATTTGCTAAAAATGTTATAGTTGTATTTAGTATTTGTTTGTATCTCTCCACTTTGTGTGGTCAAATCCTTTTGTTTAATCTTCTTTTAATCTTACCAACATTTGACAAAAAAAAACTCTTTATTCAAAATGAATATCTGTTTTTATTAATCCTTCTACAGCCTGTCTGAAGTTATTATGCAAATCAGATAGACCTCAATAACTCAAAAAGTTCTGAACCAATATTTGTCAAATTTAAATTCATCCATTTCCACCCTCATTAAGATATTTATGTAAATTTTCTGCTATTTTTAATTGTTAATTTTTGAGATATTTGGAATTTACAAAAATGAACTGACTGAAGTTAGTATGCAGATTAAACTAATATTAGCTTAAGACCTCTGAAGTCTAATAAAATCTATTTTTTGTCCATAATGTTGAAACATTGGTAAAGGGAAATATCTAACAACTGCTGAAAAAGAAAATAAAATTAAGTGAGGGAATGTCTACATTGGAAATATCAAAAGAGCTTCGCAGAGAACACCGAACGATAAAGAAGGATGTTGAAAATATAAGTTGAGAACTCATTAATTGAGATGAAATTATACAAAGGTGGCAATCAATATGACAATAAATTAAAAACTGGGAAGCAATTAAAAATTACCATGTTAGCAATTGAACCTACTGAAGTAAAAAAAATTAACAAAATCAATGGATGATAGATTACTGGCTATTATTGAGAAGAAGGGTCACGATATTAAAATGTAAAGGATTTAAAGACTTATCATATATGTTTATTATTTGTTCTATTATAGGTGTTGATGTATTTTTGATGATTTTATTCCCTTTTTATTGAAGTAAAATGTTATTTGGTTTTGCCTAATAACTAAAGACAGCAGTTCCTTAGACTACATTAAATAACTTCAATAAAACATATATTGCCTAAAATTTTAGCTCAAGCTTTGTTTTGACATCTAAATTGATTGTTTTTCACACCAAATTTGAATTATTGAAGTTTATATGATTTGTTTAATAACTTCAGACAAGGTGTACTTGAAACATACTGAAAAATGCTTATAAATTAGAAGTGTTACCAACAATTTTTTTTGGATTTAAATTGCTTTTACTCTTAGTGGAACCCTTGAAATAATTTCCATGTCTCGGGGAAGCCCTGCATATAAATTATTACATATCATTAATATTTATCTCTTATATTTTTATCATAGTTTACATGATAAACATAATTTCTTTTTTTTCAGATAACTGGTTTATGGAAAAAAATGAACCCCTTTCTTGTCAAATTTATTGGCAATGCAAAAAAAAAAATTACTTGTTTATGAGAGGTTTTCATTCACAAAAAAATGTGTAAACACACAAAAAATAAATATAATAACTAATATTATTATAATATAATAACCAAGGATTTTCCAACAATATGTTATGTGTGTATAGTAGAATTACAAATATAAAATTAAACAAAAATTACTCAAAAATGCATTAACCTATTTATCACTGTTTTGTGAGGAAACTCAAGGGTTCCATGAGAACACCAGTTGAGAAACATTGGTTTATACTAAATACTTTTCATCTGTTGTTTTTAGTTGAGTAAATGTGAAAATTCCTTGAAAGAAGAGCATACCAAAAATCAGAAACTGATGGCCAAAGTAAGTTTTTCTCTTTGCTTTTTTCTACTTCTCTTTCCTACCTTCTCTTTTTTTTTAACCTTACCTTGCTCTATTTCTCTCCCCTTTGCTTTTTTTTCTCTTCTTGTTCTCTTCTTTACTTATTTCTTTCCATTTTCCAAACCTTACTACACTCTTCTGTTTTCTTTCTTAACCACCATACTCATCTTAACTGCTCTCTTATCTGTGCTTTCTTTCTCTCTTATCTGTGCTTTCTTTCTCTCTTATCTGTGCTTTCTTTCTTCTCTCATTTCTTGCTCTATTATTTTGTTTTTTCTTTATTTATTCTCTCATTTTTTTCTTTCTCTCTCTCTTGTATTGTTTCTTTCTCTCCCCTATCTTTCTCTCTCTCTCTCTCCTCTATCGTTCTTTCTCTCTCTATTTTCCACATTTTGCCTCCTTGGTGTTGATGAATAGTTCAATTTTTTTTTTTTTTTCTTTTTCTTTTTTCATATCTAAATTAAAAATGATTAATGCAAATCAGATATCCAAATGTTTCTGATTTAAAGTAACATTTTTATTCTGCTAGTACTTTTCTTAATTTTCCACTTTTTCACTCTCTTTCCTTAAAATTCCAGATTAAAACTCTTGAATCAAACCATGAAAAAGTGCTTCACCATAACCATTTACTGATGGAGCTACAATCCAAGGTGAGATTTTATTTTTTTTTATTTTACTTTTTTTAAAAAAAAAATTCACTGCAAGCAAGTCAGTAAAGCCACTAAGACACAAGGGGTTACTCGGTGTAAAAGAATTTGTAAACAGAAACATTATAAGGGGTGAGAACAATAGAAGAGTAATCAAGAAGACAGCAGATAATGACTGACACTGCATTTAAATTTTTGAAGATCAAAGCTGGCTGGTAAGCATGGAGCCAGAAGATTGTTCCATAAACAAGAAGTGCGAAAAAAGAAACTGTTAGCATAGAACTTACGGCTACATCTAGCCAATTCAACTGTAAATTGAAGAGACGTTGTTGGCAATCTGGTACTACACTTAAATTCATAAAGTCTAGGTACTATAGTGAAGAGTTTATTTGAAGTTATGATGAAAGTATTTATAGAAAAAGGCCCCAGTACTCCATGTTTGACCTGATCTGGATCTTGTAAGGGTTAAGATTATCAGAAAGGCATTGAATGTAACCAGCCAGTTTTTATCCCATTGGACAGTTTGTGCAAGATCGGAAGGAAGATCAGTTGCCAGTCACTGATCATCCACTGTTTTAGAGTTGCGTCCGTACATACTTGTATCATTGGCATAAATGTTTACAAATGATATGAATATATTCTTAGGTAGATCATTTATGTAGATCAAACATAGGGTTGATCTTAGTAGTGGCCCTTAGTTAAAAATAGACTATAGATCATTTTTGAGATCAGCTGTCAATTTGTCCTTATTGAACAGATCAGATGTACTATCGATACAGGAAATTTATGTTGAGACTTTATGTATTGAGGAATGTTAGAGGGTGCTTACTTACTTCCCCTCTAAGGGACGATAACTCAAAATACAATGAAGTTATGTCCTTTGTCTGCTAGTTGGACCGCAACACTTTGGATTTCAACATGGTGATCTGACATGCATGTGGAACATATGGTTTAAATTCAAACATCCTTGCTGTTCTCAGGCAATAAATAAATGAAAGTTATTTTATTATGTGTTAAAATACACTTGTCTTTTATTCTAATTTGTTTTTTTCTTCCCAACAACTGTGAATATAACAGGGAATAAAGTAAATTTATTTGATTGAAATGTAAAATAATGAATTGTGTAATAGATTTTCAGTAAATTTCAATCAAATAAAATGTTTGCATTTTGATTGAAGTGACCTGAGCAATTTGAATCACAATGTCTGTTATTTTTCCATATTTCAGCCATTCAATTGAAAGGTTATTTTAGAGGCAGAGATGAATATATATTTTACACCCAGTACCAATTGTGATTTTCAAAGCAGGATTATCCGCCTTAAAAGTCAGTGTAATATAATCTTCCTACCAGGGCCAACATGTACTACCCTCAAATGTCCCAACATTTGGCAAACCCGATTGGAGGCCACAAGTAGTGCTCTGTGACCCTCGCTATCTTATCAATATTTATTCTACTTACATTTATATATATTAAAAAGCTATATATATATATATATATATATATATATATATATATATACATTTATATATATTACAAATAAGCACAACAGACTATTAAAGGTTGAAATATTTTCATAGATTTTGATGTCATTCTGGGGTCTTTTTTGAACAAGAAAAATTTCAAGTTGATGTTAAAAATTTCTGCAGGATATTGTTTTATTTAAGATGGAATGATCTATTGCGATATGTTAAGATGGAATGATCTATTATTACATGTCTCTAATTTGTATTTATTTCAAATTTTTCTAGCTCAGTTGTTCATCTATATTGCATATAATCCATTATTGTACATAATTAAGTTATAATAAAATTTTATATGAAAACAACATTATGAAAATTAAGATGATGTTGGGTATGTCAGTGTGGGGATCTTTTCTTAGATTCAAGGAGTGAAGCCAGCCAGAAACTTGCACCGGCCCTGCTCCCTACATACATTCACTGTAGAAAATATCAATTATTAAACATTTAAATTTAATTGAAATGCTTTTTTTATATTTTACAGGAGAGATTTTCATTACAGAATAATGTAAACTTTGTTTGTTATAGTATATAATAAACAAATTCTTTATTTTTTATTTAATTCCAGATGTCAGCAGGTCAAATCAGTAAACCAAAATATGGTTATCCAAATCCCATTACTGGTAATTTTTTTTTTTTTTAATTTCATTCTATAATATTTACATTTTATTTATATATATATATATATATATATATATATGCACTCTTTACTCTTTGTCTGGCAGTCACAAGGACATGAAACCCAGGGTCACAAACTCACATCAATCCAACTAAATATATATATTTATTCTTAGTTGTATTGATTGGAGTTTGCAGCCATGGGTTTCATGCCCTTGTGATCGTCAGCCAAACTGATTTATTTTAAAAAAATAAATCCCTTTGTCTGACAATCGCAAGAGTATAAAACCTAGTGTCACAAACTCACATCAATACAACTAAATATTAATATGTTAGCTCTATCACTGTTATTGAGAGCTTTCCAATAAGTACCATATATATATATATATATATATATATATATATATATATAATACATAAAGTGTGCATTTTAAAAAGTTTATAACTTTATTTGTATTTGCAATAGAAATAATCTGTAAAAAAATGTTATAAAGTTTAATGTACCTAGTTTTAAGTATAGCTAAAATAACTAATGTGATTTCAGGCATTACTGTAAATCAGTTGGCAAATGTTTTCCATGAACTGCAAAATCGTATTACCCTTTGTATTGCTAATGATGGAGGACATGTGGAAACTTAAATAAAATTTCAATAAAACCTTAAAAAATATAGAATTACTTTTTTCTAATCCTTTTTACAAATTATTTCTATCGCAAATACAAATAAAGTTATAAATTTTTTAAAGTGCACACGAACTTTATGGACATCCTGTATAAATATATATATATATATATATATAATATATATATATTTTTAGATTTAAGAAAATAATTATAATATACACACACACATACATACATTTATATATATATATATATATATATATATATATATATATATATATATATATATATATATATGTGTGTGTGTGTGTATTATTTTTAAAAAAAATTTCATCGCTACATAAACATTTTCATGTCTCAAAATTTTTTTTGAAGCATGAGAACTCTTGTGTAGCGATGGAATCATATTTTTAAAAAAATAATTATAATATGGGCTCTATTTTTGTATTGAACACTGTTTTTTAAAAATAAAAACAAAAATACTAAAGAACTTCAAATTATGAACCTAATGGTTTTTTCCTATTTTTCTATATATTTGCATGCACACACACACACACACACACACACATATATATATATATATATATATATAATATGATTCATGAATTTGAGAGGATTAAAATAGAATTAGACATATGTTTAGATTATTAAACCAAACATGATTGAATGAAGATATTCTTATATATTTATATATATATATATATATATATAAACTGATTAGTTTTTCTTTTCTCTCTTAGCTGCAAGTAATGAAAATCTCCTAACCCCTAACATGGAATGGTCTTGCAAGCAATGCACTTTCACAAACAGTTATCAGAGCGAAGTGTGTTTAATTTGCAAAGCACCAAAATCTCGTAAGTTAACATTTCCATACTTTCATCCTTTGTTTCTTCTTGTGCTTTGTCTCACATGCATTTCCAGGTTAGCTTGATAATGATTTGCAAAGTGATCCATCATTCTTTTGGATATTTCTCTATCTGTCTCTCTCTTTCTATATATATATATATATATATATATATATATATATATATATATATATGTGTGTGTGTGTCTATATATATATATATATATATATGTGTGTGTGTGTGAAAACATATATATATATATATATATATATATATATATGTGTGTGTGAAAAAACATATAGAAAATAGGAAAGAACTTGTTAGGTAAATAATCCAAAGTTCTTTAGCATTTTTGTTATTATTTTTAAAAAACAGTGCTCGATACAAAAGTAGAGCCTAAATATAATTCTAATTATTTATTTAAAAATATAATTCCATCGCTACATAAGAGTTCTCATGTTTCAAAACAAGAGCCAAAAACTTCAATATAATTATTTGAATTAAATTATCAAGCTCTGTTCCATCTTCAAGCGAAATTTTTTTTGGAATAACTAATTCTTGAAATTTACGCGTTTTTATAAGTATTATTAAAATTTAAATTATTATGGTAACGGCTAGAGCAATTATTTTTAAAAAAATGCGGGGACGTAAGGGTTAATAATTTGTATCAATATCTCAGTTACATTCAAAGAGGCCAAGTCAGGGTAAGGTTGGGGTGTCTAAATTTAAAGCAGAAGTTGACATTGTCTAGTCTGGTTAATTGTCTATGGAGATTTATTTATTTTTTTATTTTATTTTCTTTCCTGAAAGTGTTTTGTGTATATATATGTATATGTGTGCCCTCATATACATAAATGAATCTATGATCCTGACCAGACATCTCAACTTCAGTCATTATCTCACTGATGTGACATTGCTTCCCTCTGTCTTTTCTACAAATATTTTCATGGCAACTGGCAAGCTTTTTACCCTGGTGTCCCAAATACATGAATTCAGGCATAATACTAGATTGGCATCTAGGTCCTACTCTTTTACTGTTAAAATAGTTAAATGTAACCACCACTTCTACTCCAGCAGTTTCTTTTCTTGCACCTACCACCAGTGGAGCTCCCTTTCATTTACTTGCTACTCTGATAACTAGAATCTTCAGAAATTTAAATGTAACATCAATCAGAATCTTCTGTCTTCTTGAATCTTGTTCATCTTTTGTCCTTTCCTCAATCCTCCCTATACTCAGTCTTTTCTTTCATTCTCTGTAACCCTCTGCTTGCTAATGGCATTTTGTGGTGAAATGATTAAAACAACAAAAAAACGAATACAAAAGTCCTCAAGAACACATGGCACAGTCGATAAAGGCGTTAGTTAGATTCAGTGACAGGACCCAAAGAGTGTGAGTTCAATACCTTGTTAAGATTGTGGAGAACTTGGAGAGGCAATTAAGCAGGAGATAACATGGCATGTGGAACTAGAACAGACTACCCCAGTGAGCAAAATAAAGGGTTCAGTTCGACATTCCAACCACCTAAAGAAGGCCGAAACGGTCTAATAAAGATGGCAACGAAGATGAGGACAATAGTCTGAATAATGTAAATAGTGTACATAATACCTAATCTCAGAAATATAGATATATAATACATTAGCAATTCATTGTAATCTGTCTGACCATAATTTTGACTGAAAGAATGCAGATTCAATTAAAAGAAAATAATTTATTAAGGTGAAAACATATTGAAAGTGCACTAATTTCTGAGTTTTCTAAATTTATGTCCAAGATCCTGTAACATATCTTCTTTCTGAACAAACCTACTGCCATTACAATGTAGGCCATTTAAAAAAAAAACAATGGCAATAAAAACAAAAGCAATAGAAAGCTTAATGAGGCTGGCTTGGTTATACATTGAAATATATTGGTAGTCAGATATTTAAAATTTAAACTTAAGTGCTTCTATCATGTTTTTTGATGCCGAATTGTAACCAACATTTGTTGTATTTCATTCCTTTCCCCAATATATATATATATCATTATTTATATATAAAAAAAAAAAAAACTGTCTAAACTGTTCCTTACAATATATTGGGGAAACTTTCAGAAATTTAAAAATAAAGTATCTATGAACACAAAAGGGATCTTATATACAATAATTCATCAAATGCATTGGTTATACATAGAAATAAATTTAACCACAACTTTGAACTAAAGAATGCCACACTTATTAACTTACTAAAATATAAATCTGAACCCCAGATATTTTCAAATATCTTCTTTCATAAAAGATATACTCTTTTCCAAAGCCAATATATATAACCATAAAAATGTTTTTAAAATTTTAAAAATGGTTAAATTCAAAACCTTCTATTATTTAAAATAAATAGATGAATTTATTTTTCAAACTAAAATAATAATTATATTAAAAAAAATTCAACAATAAAAATATTTACTCACTTTTGAAAACTTTTCAAATTTTATAATGTTCATGCTCACATATAACTTACATTAATTCTTTGTCTTCGCAAACTCCTGAAGATGATTTTGGATGAGATTGAAAGTAATTGGGAAAATAAAAACCATATAGATAATTATGTTTTCTTATTCAGTTTTGTACCGACACTAAGAAATTGATACATGAACTAATATAAGTCAAGATTATTCAATCAAACATGCTTGATTATATAATCATCATTGAGTCAATCTTCGATAAGTTTCATGAAGTTTATATATATATATATATATATATATACGAAAATGCAGTTGGTTTATTGTTTAGCAGCTTGAATTGAGAAATCAGTAAGCTGAATTCCAGTCGAGTTCATTAAATTCACTTTTGCATACTCTTGTATGAATTCATCACTTCACCACCACCTATGGGTTAAATATTGTGGCAGACTGAGTTGGTGACCAGTTTAGAAGAAAAACAACTAAATTTAAAATCTGAGGAGGGCTGTTTGGATTCCTTGTGACACACTGAACATTACTAAAGACTGTGTGTACACCATCCCGTGCAGCTGTGGTAAGAAATACAAAGAAAAACAGGCTGCCCCCTTAAAGTAAGACTACAAGAACATTGTAAAGCTGTAAGAGGAAATAGAAAAATCAGATGTAGCTGACCACATATGGAGGGAAAAGGGAGATCAATACCAGGAGAGTTGAGTAACTACCCCAGTGGATGAAACAACGGGTTCGGTTCAGTTCAAAATTCCAGTCACCTGAATAAGGCTGGAACATACAACAACCGAAATGTTGTGAATATGACAATGAAGATGAGGATAACAGTCCGAATAATGTAAATAATGCAAGTAATATATAGTATGGGACTGAAATATATATATAATAGGGAAAGAATATATATATATATATATATATATATATATATATAGTAGTGAAAAGAAAATGTATATATTTATAATAGTGAATTGAAAAAGTGTGTGTGTGTGTATATATATATATATATATATATATATACTAAGTGGTGAATTGAAAAATATTACAATAAAGAAACAGCAAAAGCACTAACCGATTATCACTCCTCATTCTTCAGACAAAACATTTATGTGCATAATGACTAAAAAAAAAAAGAAGAAAACTATATTAAAGAACCAGTAGTATAAATAACAAACATTAGAATTTTGACCTAGCAACCATTCCTTCTGTTTACAGAAGTGTGGGGAGGGGGCTGCTTAGACTTAATATACATAGTCTCAAGCAATGCTACTACTGTTACAAAACTGGCAGATATGAAATAATCTCTGGTAAAAGATGAGACACAAATCAGATTATTTTTAGGTATTTTGCAATCACAGATCTGGAAAAATTAGCAAAGCATATGCAAATTTTCATCCTGTATCTGAACGGGTTCATATTGATCAGCCCTTGCCTCCAGCTTCTGATTAGTTCTAGCAATATATTCAATGTTGTACTGACATTTAAAATCACAAATCACAAAACCAATATGATTGGAAGGGTGTGAACAGAATATTCACTCACTAATTATTAATGTCTTTCTTTCTTTCAGCAACCAGACAAGCAACTTCAAAGATGAGCGGTCGTTGGAAGTGCAGTTGTTGTACTTACGTCAATAACTACAAAGCTGATGCGTGCGCCATGTGCAAATCCTCCAGAAAATGTAAGTATTTATTCTGTTTTCTCTCAGCACTTCTACTGAATTTTCAGGGATTATTAGTGGTCAGTGAGCAATGAAATTTCTGTGTGTGTGTGTGTATATATATATATATATATATATATATATAGATATATATAGATATATATATATACACATACACTCTCGACTCTCTCATTGAATTCAATGTATGAGGCTCAAGCAGATCAGTTCTTAGGAAACCGACAGCCTGACACCAGCACATGAGATTTGATTATAGTGGTGAAGGTTTTGTGCAGAACTATCCACACTTTTTGAAGGGCTGAATACAGAGACCTGTGCACTACATGTCACAAGGTCCACAAATGACCCTCCACAGCTTTTGAATTCAGAGTTGTCCTTCTCCTAGACCAGTTGCCATCCAAGGCTATAGAACCCAGTCTGTCCTGCTATTTACCCATAGCTGGAGGGAGAAGAGGATTCATATCTTTCCAAAGGGTATTACCACGTAAGTGAATGTAATGGATTTGACTGGAATTTGAACCTGGCTCTCCAATCTTCAATCCAAGTCGCTATTCATTACACCACTGTGCCTCCTCACACATGCTCACCAGGCTTTGGCTAGGGTAGTTTCAAAATAATATTAAGTTCAAGCTACTTGAGGTGTCCCAAAAAAGTGCAAATGGTATAGACGCTTGAGAAATTTTTCTACACTATTGCTGTTAAACCCATTTTAAACTCACTTTGTGTCACATTCAGTAGCAATATAGGGACACTGACACACACATATATATATATATATATATATATATATATATAATATTGTTAGGAAACATAAAAGAGAAGTGGGCCTTGTAATTCCAGCAAATTATGTGGCGATGACTACTAATAATAAAAAAAGGTGGTTATTCCAGACAAGGATTTAAAAAAAAAAAGGTTTGGGAGAGATGACAAAAAGACAAAAGTTATTAAAAGCTACAAAGGACAGGAAATTGTGGAGAGCCATGATCATCAATGTCCTAAATGGACACAGTACATAGAAAAAAAAAAAAAAAGGTTAAATTTTTTATTTTTTATTTGGAATGGAGTACTAAATTGAGTATATATGGTATTGCAAGCATTCTGTTTCTGATTATATAAAAAAAAAAAAAATAATTGATATTAAAGAAAACAAAAAGAAAATTTAATTTTACTCTTTGTTCTGTCCATCATTGTAGCTTGCCAGTGGGAAGAAAATGAACACTTGAGCAAACCCCAAAAGTAAGTTGGATTCATGCCTTTTTTTAAGTATTTTAAGTAAAATTGTGTGTGTATATATATATATATATATATATATATATAAAAAAGAAAGAAAGAAAAGAACAGTAATTAAAAACATTAGTTCCATTTCATCCTCAAGCTATTACTCCAAAATTCGCTTGAGGATGAAATGGAACTAATGTTTTTAATTTAATTACAAAATTAAATTTGAAGCTTTTAGCTTCTATTTTTGAAATATAGTTATTACTGTGTAACGAAAAAACCATATTTTAAATCAGTTAATTTATAATATATATATATGTGTGTGTGTGTGTGTATGGAAATCTTATATAGCATATACACCACAACCCTTTCTCATAGATTCTTCTATGTGCCATATCTCTCTTCTGGATGTAGACGATCATGGCTCTCCACAATTTCCTGTCCTTTGTAGCTCTTAATAAATTTTTTCTTTTTCTTATTTCTCCTGAAACCTTGTTCTGCCATCCATTTATTCAAGCTCACTAAGTAAATTATGCAATGTTTTCCTCTGTCTTCAATCTGCCCTGTGAGTATCATATTTTTCAATCTCACTTTCCTCATTATGTTCCCTAGAAATATCAACTGTCTATTAAGTATAAGTTTCATTGTCTTTCCATTTTCTCTAAAACATTGTTGTTGCTTACATGTGTGGTCCATGGTATCCTCAGCATGTTGAACCACATTTCTAATGCTGCAACACTCCTTCTCATCTGTGTGGAGACTGATTTGCAATATATCTAACTAAAGTGCAATGCAACAATACAGGCTACCAAAACATAAAAATTGCTATAATATAATACAGCTATTTGTTGATAATACAATAATACTCAGTAAAGCAAATGAAAAAAAAGGATTGCAAACTTTAGAATCTATTCATATTAAGTTACAACAACCACTAATCAATAAGTAGCAGCTTGGATTGAGGAATTGGAGAGCCAAGTTTGATTTCTAGTTAAATCCATTACATTCACTTACATGCTAATACCCTTGGGGAAGGCATGAATCTTCTTCTCCCTCCAGCTATGGGTAAATAGCAGGTCAGACTGGATTCTATAGCCTTGGGTGGCAACTGGTCGACCAAAGAAAGAAATGGCAACCTACTGTGGGGAAAAAAATCTGCCTCATCAGTCATGTATCGAAAGATACATGATCACCTAAGCATTTATCACACATGGCACATAAGTGACTGGCTAGGAACACTTAATCTACAATGAAGTTCTCAGAATACATCAGCAGAACAAAACTTTCTACAATGTTAACTACCACCAGTCACAATGAATGAATGTTCCCTCGGGGGGGGGGGGGCTCATGCCTTGTTCAACTATCGGGCCTCAACCCAAATCTCAAGTGGATGCAGAGAAAATAATCATTTTCCTGTACTGCTTCAGTAAGTATCTGATCTTTCATGTGATCTGCTTAATCAAGAGCCAGATTAAGCCTAATATGGAGTACTGCTGTCATATTTGGGTAGGAGTTGCCTAGTCCTCTCTTTCCCGTCTCTATAGACACCAAAAGTATCTTCACACCCTTGTGGGTGATAAATTATTTTCCACCCTGCAACCCTCTCTCTCACAAAACACCACAAACCTCTCATTGCTCTATCGCTACTTCCATGGAAAGTGCTCAGACGAACTACATTCTTGAGTTCCACCATTTCTTACCTTCACAGTTAGGACCCTCCATCCTATACTCATTGGAGTGAACCACCATCATTCCTTTTGTATTTCACTGGTGACAAGTAAGTTCCACATGAGCAGCTTCTTCCCATGAACTACTGTTCTGTGGAACCAACACCGAAGAGGACGTTTCCCAGATCACTACAATGTTAACCTGTTTAAGTTTAGATTTAACTGTTATCTTCCCCATATATCCATATAAACTATATCTCTTACTCTGTAACACTCTTCCTCAATTGGCTCCTGGGCCTTGTAAAGGGTGAACCTCACTGTAAACAAACAAAAAAATGTATATATAATCAACAAATAGCGTTTACAACATTATCAGGAATATTTAATTTGCATAACAATTTTTAAGAGATGGTAAGGCATTCCTATAATAATCATCTTTTCCACTGTATTCCTATAGTAAACATCATTTCCAATACAATCTTATAGTAATGAAAGTCCATTCACTGTCAAGCGAGAATTTTTCTGTCTGGAATCTATCTTGCCTATCTATAAGTCTACCATTCTTCCATGCTTCGAATATTGTTGCCATATATGATCCGGTGTCCTTACTATTTTCCTTGATTTCCTCAATAAGCTCCAAAGAAGAATCAGCAATATTATTGGTCCTGATCTTGCAGCTCAGCTTCAGTCACTTGCCCACTGCCATAAGGTTGCCTCTCTGTGCCTTTTTTATAAATACTTTCATGGTAATTGTTTGGATGAGTTCTTCAGTATGCTACCTAGACTGTATGAATTTAAATGCAGTACTAGACTGGCAACAAAGTCTCATCAATTCACAGTTGAATTGGCTAGATGTAACCATAAGTTCTATGCTAATAGTTTCTTAACCCACACTTCTCGCTTGTGGAACTCTATCTCAGCCCCATGCTTTCCAACCAACTTTAATCTGCAAAAATTTGCAATGTTATTCACTATCTATTGTCCCCCTCATTACTCTTTCCTCTTTCTGCTCATTACTAATGTTTCTGTTCCTAATTCCTCGACAACCTGTAACACCTTGTGTGCTAGTGGCTGTACTGACTTGCCTGGGGTGATACCAATTTAAAAAAAAAAAAAAAATCATTTACAATGCATTCTGAAACTAAATATCATTTCCAATACAATATTATAGTAAACATCACCTCCAATGCATTTCTATAGTAAAACTCATTTCCAACGCATTTTCATTGTAAAAATCATTCCTGTAGTAATGTTGTAGAGTAGTTTCACAGTGGAGGCTTGTATTTCACTAAGTCGGTCCTAAAAGGGTCCGACGTACAAAACGTTAGTAACTTGAAATAATAGTTAATCTAGTTGTGGTGGTTGATACTTTAATGTCCGACATCGACTGACTCACCAACTCACTCTGAGCCCCCTGGCGACTGCTACTACTTATATCTGGGAGAGTCTATTTACAATAGAATAGGTATGTTCCAGTATAACAAGTAAAAACCATTTCCAATATATTCCAGTAGTAAACATTTCCAATACAATCTTATAGTAAAAACCATTTCCAATGTATTCCAATTTTAAAAATCTTTTTCAATGTTTTCCTATTGTCATATTCCTTCTTGTCAATTTTTTAATGCTTTTTTTGTGTTTTAACTTGTAACTCCTTTCAAAATTTGAATGCATTTGTATCTCATACTTTCTTTTTTTTTATTTACAGTTGAGCAACCTCTTTCCAATGTAAGTGAAATTTTATAGTATTTTTTATTAGTATACCCCTCACCCTCTCCTGAAGGATATCACACATTATTTGCAACACTTGATAACTTTGTGTCCCAAGTCCTCTAACATCACATTTACTGCCGTCATAATAGCAATACTGTAACTACAGCAAAATAGTCTGATGGAGGCCAAACCACTTCAGGATGGTTTTGTATTCAGTTTTCCTTCTCCTAGACTGGTTGCCACATGAAGGCAAGAGAGCTTACTATTTAATCCATAGCTGAAAAAAGTCTGATTTCTTTAGCACAAAGAGAAACAGAATCAAGTGGGTTGGCATGTTCTTTTCTTTTTCCCTGCCAATATCCATTATTCTAACTCCTACTTGTTAACTGAATTCAGTATATATGTTGAATCAATTATAAAACTAAATTTTTACCTATAATTTTAAAGAATATGATTTCTCCAAGACCAAGAACTCAGGTGAATTTTTAGCACACATAAAAAAGATAGTCCTAAAATTACCTAGAGTGCAACAACATTTATTGGCAATACATCTTTATAGTAAAAATAATTTCTAAAACATTCTTAGTGAAAAACTGTTTGCAATATGTACATGTTGTAAAAATTATTTCTAATGCTTTCCTATAGTAAAAAAATTTATTATGCATTCTTATAGTAAAAGAATTATTTTCAATGCATGTCCATACTTAAAATCATTTCTAATGCATTCCTGTAGTGAGAATTGTTTCAAATACATTCCTATAGTAAAAATCATTGGAAATGCATTCCTATAGTAAAAATCACTGGCAATGCATTTTTATAGTCAAAATAATTTCTAATACATTCTTACTGTAAAAGTCATTTGCAATGTATTTGTGTAGTAAAAATAATTTCCTATGCTTCCTTATTGTTAAAAATCATTTTTAATACCTCCCTATAATTAAAATAATTAGCATTGCATTCCTATAGTAGCAATCATTTCCAACAGATACTGATTGTAAAAATTATTTGTAATTTATTCCTTTAATAACAATTGTATGTAATAGCTTCCCTGTCCCTTTTTTTATAAATACTTTCACGGAAATTGTTTTGATGAACATTCATCTTTGGTACATTGAGTTTATAAATTGAAGCACAGTACTAGATTGGCAATTAGGTCTCACCATTTTATGGCTGAAATTGCAAATGTAACCATAAATTCTATGATAACTGTTTCTTCTTATTTTTCACTTGTAGAAATTTCTAGCTTTCTTCCTTTCCAGTCAAATTTGATCTAAAATGCAAAGTCAGTTGTCATCTGACTCCTTGAATCCTATTTTTTTATTGTCCTCTCTCCTTAAGGATTTTTCTCAGTTGCTTTCACCCTCAATAATCCCTTGTACTTTAGTGGCTTTTTCACCTTACTTGGAATGAAATGATTAAAAAAAAAACAGTTATCTCCTTGACAAATCAACGATGCTGAGGTTCAAACCTGGGCTTCATGTTCAGAATGTTATTGGTCTAAGCATTTTTCTTTAAAAAGATTCAATATAAATTTTTTTTTTTTTTTTTTTTTTTTTTAAGCATTTCACCCCAAGCAAGGCAGGGAGCCACTAGGACGCAAGGGGTTACAGAAAATTTAGAGCAATATCAGATAGGAGTGATAGAAGAAAGGATGAGGAGTAGGGTAGTGGAAAGATCAAGGCAACTGGAGATGTTGATTGACATTACACTTGAATAGCTGGAGATTATAGCTCTCAGGGAAACTGGAATATGGAAGGGAGTTCCACAGGCGAGAGGTGCAAGACATGAAGCTATTGGAGTAGAAGAGACGGCTACATTTAGGAGTTTCCACAGTGAAGGGGTGAGAGTGGGATGCCAGCCTCGTAGGTCGCTTGAACTCATGACGTCTGGGAACCAGCGAATGCAGCTCCTCTGAGCAATTGCCATGAAAGTATTTGTATTTACCTATTAATTTAGATCCCTCCACTAACACTTATGGTTTAAAATTAATTTTTAAAAATGAAAATGTTTTCTTGAATCTTTCATTTTAGTTTTAATAGAAAGCTAAAGGTTAAATTTGCTATTTTCAGTAAGCAAAATACTCTGGTGTATTTCAAATAGAAATTATATCGATTGGAATCGATTTAAATTTTTTTTTTTTTTTTTGCTAAAATAGCTGATTAGCACCATTTTGTCTTTCATTGCAATGTAGTTCTCTTTATTAAAAATTTTCCAAAAATAAAATCTACTTTTCTGAAATTTTATTTGAGGAATTTAGGAATATTATATTTAAAGTATAATTAATCTGATTTGAAACAAATATTATTTACTTTAAGTTTAAAATAACACAGAAATGCATTTTTAAACCAGTAACTGTGTTTTTAATTGAGACTAGCCATGTTTGTGTTTGACTAACAATGACAATATGATGACCGGTTTATTGTTTTTCTGTGAAGATTTTATTTGTAAAACATAATTTAAGGATATGACTTGAGCACTTTCTTTATATAATTTTTAAGTACTCAGTAATCTTAAAAATGTTGGAAAATATCCTCCATAATCTAATTTTAACAATGTAGACTTTAAATTTACTATAGTTATTGCTCTTATTTTCTGATAATGTTGTGTATGGTCACCCATACTTTCAAATATGGGCACATTTATATACATAAAAAAAATTCAAAATTCTTTTTAAATTTTTAGTGTTCAATGACTGGTATTAAACTTTACTATTTATAAATATAGTGTTCACTTAATATAATCTCAGTGGCTGAAATAATTACAGAATTTTAAGATTTAAAACTTAATAAATTATAATTTAAAAAAAATAAAAACAATTCTAGTAAAAATTTATTATTCATCAAAGAAAATTTTTTTCTCCAGACAATAGGGCATTTTTTGTTCTGATTCAGAGCAGATTTTCAATAAATGGTGTTGCTGTTTGACAAAAACAAAATAATTACTAAAATTTTCCAAGGAGTCCTGCTTTTAACTAATATAAACATGAAGGGGCTGAAATTTTAATTTATCAAAATTTCATAAAATAAAGTAGGTGTGGAGTAATAGATGTAAAAAAAAAAATTTACCAAGATTTTCTAAAAAAAAATTTCAAAAATAATTTTGTGAATAAGTTCTGAAAGTTTCATTAAAATCCAAAAATTATTTGATTTTTGCAAAAATTTCCAAGTTACTAGAAAAAATGGCACTAAAATACCCATGGCAATCTTTGTCTCACTGCTGATGCAAAAAACAATATTTTTAGCCAAAATTTTAGAATGTGCAAGAAAGCTATTAAAAAATTTAATAAAATAATCAAACAATAATTTCATCTTTCTGCTTAATAACAATATAAACAGTATGATGATAAAATTTTGTTTCTATCAAATTTGGGGCCTTTTTTTCATCATGGTGTGCTCTTTTTTAGTGAAAAAAGTAGAGGTACCTATATTGTCTTTAACAATATAAAATCTTCATAAAAATCTTATGGACTTTAGAAGTGTATAAATAACTAGCAGTAGAGCCCGACGTTGCCCGGGGATGTAACAGTAAGAGATAGATCAAGTATCAACCATCATTAAGACTGAAAAATAAAATTGACAAAGATTATTGTTTAAGGTTGACAGACACGCATGTCTTAATTATTTTTTTTTTTTTTTACGAATTGGTCAAACCCAAACTCAAACAAAAATATTGTTTTCAATTGTTATGAGTCTACCAATTGAATAGAATTTTATTATAAACAATTGTCTTGTAAATGGAATTTTTAAAGCATTCTGAGTGTAAAAATAAAGAACAAAGTGTGCAAGACAATAAGAAACACAGTACCTGCCAAAAAAAGTGAAGTTTTGTTGAAATTGGTTGAAAAATGTAGGAAATCCGATCCATATATAAATGAACACACACACACACACCCAAACAGCCAAAATAAGTATAACTCAATATGAGTTGTCCCCCTTTCATTCTGGCGACGGAATCGTGTTTTCAAATTGATTTCATGCAAAAACAATTGTTTTTCAATTTTTGGCGCTATCAGAACCTTTAAGGTAATTTTACACAGTCCTGTGAAGTTTTATTTGAAATTGGTTGAAAAATGTAGAAAATCAATCCAATATATAAACATACAGACACACACACACACACACACAATCTGTAGGCAATAACGCCGACTGCCCCCCTGCAGAGGGTAAAAGTCCCTCAATGGGGCCACCTGTTGGCCGTGGGTGGCGACCCGTAATGTCTGGGGACGGGATCCTGGTGGTTGAGCAGGTTGTAACCCAGGTGTAAAGCGGTCACAATCTTGTAACACACCACTTTGGCCCTTACCTGGGCTAGGCGGGCGGTCGGAGGGGCCGATCCGATCAATCGGCTGGTCATGTCAAGCCCCATCATATATAATCCAACCCAAACCTATAACTGACACTCCTCTTCCCAACCAAAACTAACACTTAACCCTAAATATGTGATGGAAGGCGGTGGCTGAGGGTCAATCAATTTGGGGGGAAAAAAGTATCTGACACACTTGCTAAACCTTCACAGCCGTAATACTTGGAAAACGGAAACAAAGGAACATGCGTGCTCAAAGACTCCTCCCAAAAAGAGTATATCATTCACGTAGCCCCGACATGGCAAGGCGAATGGGTTTCCCCCTTGACCTGTCCCAATCTGGACTCCGTGGTGGGTAGGGAGCGAGAATGATGAACAAAAATAAAAACAATCAATGGAAAAAAAGAAATCTTCCAAGAGACCACATGTGGATAACGACTCAGAAACAGAGAATGAAAGTGAAAACTTCCCACGGTTTATTGTACTCGAAGCAATAAGCCAAAAATCATTATCAGAAATTTCTCCGTTTAAAATACAAAAAGCAATAACAAATATCATAATACCAAAAAAGGTTAAAAAATTACAAAATGGAACAATACTAATAGAAGTAGAAAAAAAAATATATGCGGACACATTGATCAGACAAAAAAAACTACAAGAGATAGAAATAAAAACCTACCCACACCAAACCCTAAATTACTCAAAGGGAGTAGTAAAAAGTAAGGAGCTCTCCTTGTGCACTCTAGAGGAAATAAAAATAGAACTCCAAACTCAAGGAGTTACAAATGTTAAAAGAATAACAATTAAAAAAAATGGAGCTGAGATACAAACTAATACCTACATTATAACGTTCAACTTCCCCCCAAATTCCAACTTCAATAAAAATTGGATATGAAAGTATAAAAGTAGAACAATATGTACCAAACCCTCTACAATGCTATAAATGCCACAAATTTGGGCATCACAGAGATTCCTGTAGAAAAAAAAAATATGTGGGAAATGTAGTGAGAAGGAACCAGAACACAAAGAAGAGAACTGCCCAAATGAGAGCCTATGCTCAAACTGTTTGGGAAACCACTCTGCCCTCTCAAAACAATGCAATATATATAAACAGGAGAAAGAAATAATTAGAATAAAATACAAAAAAAAATATATCTTACATAGAAGCACGAAAGGAAGTTATAAATAATATAAAAGAAAACACATATGCTTCCATGGCACAAAAAAGCAAATAAAATAAACAATGAAGATAAAATAAAAGGTTCAATTGAAATAACAAATCTATGTAAGGAATTAAAAGCTTTCCTTGAAGAATTAAAAACCTTTTTAACCGAACTTAAATCGGATCAAAATAAAACTCAACAACCCAGATCAAATGGAATAAACCCAGAAGGAGGCAAAAAACTTTGGAAAGAAAACACAGAACAAAACTCCAGCGAACCCTCTTCTTTCCAAACCCAAACTAAGAAAATGAAAAATAAACAAAAAGAAAAAAAAGTGACAACAGAGCAAGAAAGCACTCGATCAAGATCTAACTCAAAATCGAGAATCAGTATATCAAATGAAAATAAATTTGAACCTATGGAATATATAGAAATAGAAGAGAAAGATAATAAACAAAATTCAAAACAAAATCAAAAATCTGATCGAAGGACACCACAAGCAGTTGAAGACAAAGCTTCTAAAAACTCAAGAGATGGAAAAAAAAAATTGGAGAGGACAAATGATACCAACCTAGTAGGTAACTTTACTCCCAAAAAATGAAAATATAATCATGGCACATAAGATCCTGCAATGGAACTGTCATGGAATAAAATCAAATTACAATGACCTACTCATACTTATGTCACTACTGTATCCAGCCGTCATCTGCTTACAGGAAACTTTTTTACAAGAAAATACCAACTTAAAAATGAAAAATTATAAACAATACCACTATAATCACAATACAGGACATAGAGCTAATGGAGGAGTGTCAATATTGATCAGAAATGACATACCGCAAAAGTAAAGTACACATTAAAACTAAATTACAAGCAATAGCAACACAAGTGACACTAGATAAAACCATCACAATTCTTTCCATTTATATACCCCCACAGGAACCAATAAACACAACAGAAATAAACAACTTGATGGAGCAACTTCCCAAACCCAGAATCTTACTAGGAGACTTTAACAGTCATAATCCTATATGGAATAGCAAAAAGCTAGATACTAAAGGTAAAATATTAGAAGAAATAATTAACACCCATAACTTATGTCTATTAAATCATAAATCCTCAACCTACCTTAATCCCTCCAATGGAACAGAATCATCAATAGACTTAAGTATAAGCGATCCAGAAATTTGTATGGATTATACATGGAAAACACATAGTGACACATGTGGCAGTGATCATTACCCGATCATACTAGAAAATCAAAAGCCTGCCAAGGAAGAAAAGATAGGCCCCGTCAGATGGAAACTGAAAAGAGCCAACTGGGAGGGTTTTCAAAAACAAATGTAAACAAGTACTGATACAGTCAAAGGACACAGACAACTCGGTAGAATACTTTACCAAAACATTAATAACCATTGCCTCAGAAAATATACCAAAAAAGCAAAATAATTATAAAAAAACTAAACCCTGGTTTGACAAAAACTGCCAAAAAGCAGTCAGAAACCGGGAAGCAGCATTGCGAAAATTCAAGAAGGAACCCACAACCCAAAATTTGATTGAAATGAAGAAACTCAAAGCAGTAGCACGGAAAACTGTAAAAGAAGCCAAAAGGGAATGTTGGAAAAAATATGTAAACAGCCTAAATACACATTCTAAAACCAAGACAATATGGGAAATGATGAGGAAAATAGCTGGAAAAGATCAAATACACCCAATAATACATCTTAAAAAGGACAACACTAAAGCAACTAGCAAAAGAGAGATAGCAAACCTACTAGCAGAGACATTTGCAGAAAACTCTAAAATGAGCAAAAATCAAAACCTACAAAAGTGTAAACAAAAAGATATAAATAACCAACTAAATTTTTCATCTAAAAATACAGAAGCCTACAACAACCTATTCACTGAAGCGGAACTAATAGAAGCCATAAAAAATCCCATAATACAGCAGTAGGCCCAGACCAAATCCACTATGAATTTATTAAACAACTACCACAAGAATCGCTGAAATACCTTTTGAATATTTTTAACAATATTTGGACTACTGGGAAATTTCCCAAAATATGGAGAGAATCTGTAATTATTCCCATACTCAAAGAAGGAAAAGAGGGAAACAACCCACAAAGTTACCGACCAATAGCATTAACAAGCTGTCTATGTAAGACAATGGAGCGAATGGTCAACGCCAGATTGAGTTGGTTTCTAGAAGAAGGAAAACACATATCAGAATATCAATGTGGATATAATAAAGGAAGAAGTACAATAGATCACATAATAAGACTAGAAACAGCCATAAGAGAGGCCAATTTAAACAAACAACATCTAATAGCCATATATTTTTTGATATAGAAAAAGCATTTGATCAAACCTGGAAACATGGTATAATGAAAGATCTGCATAAATTAGGATTAAGAGGTCGACTACCAAACTTCGTAAAAGGATTTTTAACAGATAGACTCTTCCAAGTACAAATAGATACTACACGTTCTGATTATCAAAAGCAAGAAGAGGGAGTACCACAGGGAAGTGTACTCTCCCCTACACTTTTCAAAATAAAAATAAATGACATAATAAAAAACATCAAATCAGGAATACACTGTAGCCTTTATGTTGATGATTTTACAATATATTACAGATCAAGAAACCTCAACACAGCAGAAAGACAACTTCAACAATGTTTACATCAAATAAACAAATGGACACTCGAAAACGGTTTTAAAATATCAAAAACGAAGACAAAATCTGTACACTTCTGCCAAATGAAAAAAAATTACACAATAACCCAACTCTAAAACTAGGAAATGAAGAAATACCAGTAGTTCAGCAATATAAATTTCTAGGAATGATCTTTGACAGCAAACTGACCTTCAGACCACATATCAATTACCTAAGAACAAAATGTTTTAAAGCTCTCCAACTACTGCGAACAGTAGCCCATACAGAATGGGGAGCTAGCAAAGAAACCCTTCTTTAAGCTTTTTATAGAACGTTGATCCGCTCCAAACTGGACTATGGCAGCATGGTCTACCAATCAACTAGAAAATCTTATCTAAAAACAATAAACACAATACATCATGAAGGCCTTCGGATAGCTCTAGGAGCCTATCCCACCTCACCTATAGAGAGTCTACATGTAGAGGCAAACGAACCCCCATTACAACTAAGAATGGAGAAACTAGCTACTCAATACTATCTAAAACTCTCTTCCTGTCCTTCTAACCCCACACACGATTGTGTAATTACACCAAATCACAAAGAGAAATTTAATCTTAACACAAATAAAATCAAAACATTGGGACTCGGATGGAAGGAATCATCCAAGAAAATAATTTACCGTCTAATCAAATACTTAAAACCAACCAAACAAACATACCACCATGGATAATCAAAAATCCAAACATAATATTAAGTTTAAACAAATTATCAAAATCAAAAACACACCCCACAACATACATTGAAAAATTCTCAAAAATAAAAGAAAAATATCAAAACTATGAAAGTATTTACACAGATGGATCAAAAGACGAAGAAAAAACAGGCAGCGCAGCAATAACAAAAAGAAACAATTATCAAAAAACGCTTGCCAAATGAAGCATCAATTTTCAGTGCAGAAGCCTACGCAATAAAACTAGCACTAAATTTCATATCAAAAAACAAAGGAGAAAACTATATTATTTTCTCAGATTCATTATCGGTATTAACCTCCCTAAAAGGGAAAAGACTGGAAAATCCATTAATACAAAGTCTTCTATATAAACTACATTCAATGGAAAAAAGCAAAAATATCATCTTCTGCTGGATTCCTAGCCATGTTGGCATCCAAGGAGGAGATAAGGCAGATAATGCTGCTAAATCATCTTTAAAAATGACAATTGACGAAAATCTTCAAATTCCATATACAGACTTAAAATCTAAAATATATAAATACATAAGAAACAAATGGCAAAATCTATGGAAAAACCAAACCGAAATAAATTATTTCAAATTAAACCTAAAATAGGAAAATGGGGAAATGATCTTGGAAATACTCGGAAAAAACAAGTTGTCATAACCAGAACACATATAGGACACACATATTTAACTCATTCTCACATATTAAAAAAAGACAAATCCACCAAAATGTAAATGTGGAAGCCTAATCACAATAAGACATATTCTATCAGAATGCAAAATCATAACTAGAATAAGACAGAAATATCTCAATGGAAAAGATTTAAAAGAAATATTCAAAAATACAGACACAGAAAAAAAATATACAGTTTTCTCAAGGAAATAAAAATCCTCAATAAAATATAAATAGTGTATATATATATATATATATATATGCTTATAGACATATATATGCATCTATGAATGTAAACAGTAAAATACACAATCAGAAACGGTCACAAAAAGCAATCCCAAAAAATACAGAAAATTATGAAACCCAACAACCTTTCATCTTTTTATACAAAATAACCAACTTAAATTCATAAATTAATAAGGCTTTGGCATAAATTGACCCAAATAGGAGTTGACATGCCGTTAAATCCAACATCCATCCTTTATCGTGTGTAAAGGCTTAGCCATAGATCAGTCTAATTTCATTTTGTATTCATTATCCTTCCATATCAAATGTAAATTGAAAGTTAAACAAATATCTTTTAATGTTTATTTTTTAATGCTTCACAATGATTGCTACTTAATAATAGAATATCCTTTTTTTTCTCTTTTCAGCATTTATTTTTACCATCAAACTCTGAATTCTAATGTATGAAATCTATGACAAAGGTAAGGTCAGAAAGACAGCAGACAATCACTGAAGCAGATAAAGTGCAAATAAACACCAGATGTAAGAAGTTAAAATCAAAGTAAATACTAATGTTAAATTGTTTGATATCTGGGTGTTGGCTGAAGAACATAAATTGTCAAAATCTTGAGAATCCTTATTGAAAATTGCTTCCTCCAGATGTGATGCTACTGAAGAATGTGATCTACCTGCAAGATTCTTCTTAAATTTTCTAAAGTATATTCGTTAAAGTAGATCAGACATTGATCTACTTTAAAGAAAATACTCTACATGAGTTACTTTATTTAAGTAGCAGCTGTCCAAACATTACAATGTCATCCAGATTTCATTTGTTTGAAAATTATTCAATTTAATGCTCCCAATTATTTTTTTATCGTATTTCTGAATGATGTTCAAACTGTTTACACACAGTGATAGTATTAGTTAAAATAATAATTTTGGTTAGTTTTTTTTATTATATATGTTTAGTACATTATTACAGTATATTAAATAAAGCCTAATTCTTTTTCTTGTCTTATTCCATATATATCTATTTTTAATGTATCTTTTAATGTAGAGAATTTTCTCAACTTATTGATCATGTAATTTATTGGCATGTTGCTTTGAGAGATCATACTTGATAGGGAGTTCACTTGCTTAGCATCCCAGATACACAGGAGTGGAAACCTTGACAAAGAGTTCACTTAGAATAAATAAAGCAAAAACAAAAAGTGTAATTCTTTGTACAATTCTATATTCAAAAGAAAATATTTTATAATTTACTGATTATCTTATTTCATTGATCAGTGATTGTTAATACAAATCAATCAGTCATAATAATTGTATTGGATTGCTGTCTTTGACCTTCTACTGATAAAATTTCTATAGTATAAAAATTAGTTAATGACAGAAATCCAAAAGAATATATTAAAACAAGTGAAAAGGATAACAAAAAGAATAAGGAGTAATAAAAAATTTACATTACTGTAAAGTGGTAATGTAAATTTTTTGTTATCCCTTATTTATCTCTTATTTTTGTCTTGTAAAAGACCAGCTTATAAATCCTTGAATAATGTCTGGTAATTTCTATAACAAATAATTTATGTTGAATTTAATTACTTAAAAATGTTAAGAATTGAATTCTCCATAGAAGTGAGATATTTCTTTAAAAAAACAAATTCTATTTCTACATGTTGTATAATTATATATGTTGTATATTTCTGGATATTTTATAATTTATTTTTATATTTGCATATGAATAAAATCTTGTTCTTAATTAAAATTCTCTTATCCCCCACAAAAAAAACTGGAATATTTTTCCAGGATGAATTATTATCAGTTCTGAAATTTTCCAAGGTTTTCCTATATTAAAATTATCACTAAAATTATCTATCTTGTTTTTATCTGGGACTGTAATTTTAATCAGAACTTCTTGTATTTTTCTTTAAATTATTTTTTCCAAATAAATCACTCTAATTTTGAAATTAGAAGTTCAATTCTTTCCTTAAATTTGAAATAATTAATTTATATTTGATGATTTTGACCAGATCACTGTCGTGCAAAAGAAAAAAAAAGGAAAAATTCTTGAAGCCCTAATAAAAGCTGGAACAGTTTAGCAATTAAATCCATGAATGGAAGCATAACAAAATTATGATGTTTCATTGAGTTTATGAAAGAAAGAAAACCAAAAAACCAAACATTTTTCACCAGACTCCCATTTATTCAGCACCCAGTAAAATGTCAATAAAGTCCAAGATTAATTTTTCTATCAAAAAAACATTGAAAATTTCAATGATATAGTTTATAAATTTTTTTAGAAAATTCAATTTGATATTATTAAAAAGTTTTTACTTATTTCTTGATAAAGCATACCAGACTCTTTAAAAAAATCTCTGGCAAAATATGAATTATTTATTAGTTATTCTAATTACTATTATTTGTTTTTTCTCATTACAGTTTCGTACCCTTTTATCTTAATATATTTGTAGTTCAGTACCTGAATATATACTTTGTAAAATGTCTTTTTGTAAAGCAACAAAATCTCTTTGCCTCAGGTTACATTTATGCAGAGCCGTTTTTGCAATTATTTTTGTTGAATATTTTGGAAAATATTGTTTACAAGTTAAAATCTGAAACATTTTTTTTAAGATTATATCTAGTTTACCAGTGCAACTCTGTTCTCACTTTTTAAACATAAAATAATTAAAAAAATTTTTTTAATTAAAAAAAAATGAGAAAGAAATTAAAAATGCTAAATTTAAAAATAAAAAAGCTCATCTGCTTAGAAGTGATAATTTTTCTTGATTACTGTAGTAGATCTCTTATTCTGAAGACTAAAATCAGGCAACAATAAGATATGCAAGAAATAACATTTTAAAACTAACTGCCTTTAAGCTCATCAACTGCTCTTTTTGCTTAGATAGGGATGGCTGCTAGGACTTAATGTATACGGATTTCAAAACTTTCAAATGATACTTGAAATTAGCCCTGCTCAATACCAAGAACATATTTGGGCTATAAGGCTGGGTTATTACTTAATTGGTTGCATTTATATGTAATTTGGCAACCTTTCCCTCCCAGATTTTGGGTGGGATGTGATGGTTGGCAGAATGGATAAACCATTGCACCCCAACCAACACGTTCAAATGCATATTAAGTCCTATCAGCCATGTCTCTAAGCAGCAGGAGTGGTTAGAGGGCTTAAAGACAATTAGCTTTTAAATTTTATATTTTCTTGCATACAACGTTTCTTTTGAGTGTGATATTTTTTTAATCTCTGTACACATTTTTTTGCCTGTGATCTTTACTCTGATGAGAGATAAACTATAAATTTTTTTTTTAATTATTGCTACTTTTTAGCATTATTATTTTATGGAATTTGTGTACCTACACAATTTGTGTGCCATTAATTTTAATTTTTAAGACGGTAAAAAAAAGTATTGAGTTATTTACCAATTGAGACCAGGACTATTTTTATTTTTCTATTGTTTTTATTTATGTTTTAAATATTTTTTTTTACAGTTATTTTATTTGATTCTCTTTTTGAAAGGAAAAAAAAAACTTAATAAAAATATTTTTTGAGAAAAAAAATTACTTATATAAAAAAAAATTCTTTTATTTCCCTTCAAATCAGGAAATATTGATCAATTCACAGAAATTGAAAAATGTAGAAAAAAATTATCCTAACACTAAAACAAGATGTGTGAAGATAAAATATTTGAAAAAAGATAAAACTGATATGACAAAAAAGAAACCATGTTTATGAAAGAATATAATAAATAAACTGATGAAACAAATGCTAAAACAATGATATTCAATAACAAAATGTAACATCATGGCATAACATTATAGCAATAAGATATAACAAAATATGCCATGATGATATATATAAAATATAACATCATGATATGACATGAGAAAATATGAAGTCATGGTATAACTTTATAGTATAATAAAACATAACAAATTATTCCATCATAATTTGACATAACAAAATATAACATTCTATAACAAAAAAATTTGATATGATATTATGTAAAACATGACATGATATTATATAGGAAAATGATATTTAAATTTTTATATATCAAGAACAATTTTCAGGAAAAAACTGACAAAGTGAAAAAAATTTGCATTTGATGCCTTTTTTCCGTTAGGATTAAATTGGATTAAAGTGATATTTATGTTGCTGCAAATTCAAATGCACATAAAGAAAAGGAAAGACTTAGAATTTAAATATTTTCTTCTTTTTAAATATGTGTTTTGAGTATATGATCTAATCGATTTCATAGCAAAAATGATGGAAATTTGAACAAAATTAAAGAAACTAAATGAAATTGATTAAACTATACAACCAAAACATATATAAAATAAATAAAATAAAATTCTCACTGTGTTTCCCTCATTTGTATTGTCATATTAACAACGTATCAGCCGTTGTACACGCTGGCCTCCTTCAGGATCTGTCTATATTTCTAAGATGAGGTATTGTAATTATTTACATTGTGCAGACTGTTGCCCTCATCTTTGTCATATTCCCCCCCAAGCACAAAAAATATTCTAATTATATTTTTCATGGTCTGTAATATGACAATAAAGTTGAAGACAATAGTCCAAACAATGTAAATACTGGAAATGCCGCATCCCACAAATACAGACAGTGTCCTCTCTCCTTCATGCACATTTAGTAGTTATATGAACATAAACATCACTTTAGTCTGATGAAGTCCTAAAGGAAGAAACACGTCATATAAAAACTTTTTCCACTTTGTCTCAGCTTTTTCCCTTAAGATAATGAAAAAAAAGATTAAAAACAAATATTTTATGTGACATAAAATATACAATATAACAAAATTTCAAATTACCACTGAAATGACATTATAATAAAGGTTTGAAATGGTTAAATGTAATTTTACTAAGAAACTTCAACTTTAAAAAAAATTTATTCGTGTTTGAAAAATAACATTCTATAAAATATCTTTTTTGAGCTATATTTTTTCTAAGCTTGTTATCAACCTTTTATTAAATTACTATTATTTTGACACTAACCTTTGTACCACATTCACTGAAGTTTTGTAGGGGCAACCAAATTTTGGCACTAACTCTCATACCCACATTAAAAAGGTCTTTTAACACTTTTATTGAAACTGTCCAGATGCAACCAAATTTTTCAGATGACTTTTTTTATAAGTACTGTAAACTTGACTACAGTGTCTGAATTCTTATCAAGATATTTTTTTCAAAAATGCTTGATATAGGTACTGTTTCTGTGACACATACTAAAAAATATATGAGAATTCAATAAATCAATTGACAGTTTTTGCAGACACATTATCCATTTGGTAATGATATGTATGGTGCCGTTAAAAATTCAGTTGTTCTTTTTTTAAACCTAACAAGATTTCATAACTATTTTTTCTCTTATTTACTGGTTTTTAATTTTTATCTTTTTAATTTAACAAATATTGGTGTTCTGGGGTGTTTTTATGACTACTTTGCCTTAAGTATTTACTTAAACTAAAAAAAGAATATATAGCATTAACTCTTTAAGCCATGCATTCTAGAATAATTTTTACCCTTCTGCCTGAGCTCCTGAGTCAAAATTTGCAAATAATTGGTATGTAATGTTTCACAGTAGATATAAAAATAGTTGTTTACCTACCATTCAACCGGTGACTGGGAATTAAGTCATTTTTCTCTACCACCAGTAAAGTGGTGGTCAGGATTCAAAGGGTTATGAAAACTTGGGTATGCTAGCAAATTCTAATACTGAATAGAAAACAATATTTACATTATTTAGACTGTTGTCTGCATCATTATTGCCATATTCACGATGTTTCAGCCATTGTACGTTTCAGCCTTCTTCAGGTGAAATTTCGAACTGAACCTTTTATTTTGTCCACCAGGGTAGATATTCTAGTTCCATGTGCCATGTCTCTTCCAGATATCTGTTATCTCCCTTTAGCTCAACGCGCCAAGTTTTTATTCACCACTGAAGTAGACAGGTAGACAACTCACAACTATTTGGGTCAAGTTACTGGATCCACAGAGATATATCCATTGGGCCACGTGACCTTGACACAGTGGATAAAGGCGTTGGTTAGATCCAGTGATAGGACACAAAGAGTGTGAGTTCAATACTCGGTTAAGGCAGTGGAGAACTTTCAGAGGGAAATTAGCAGGAGATAACTGACATCCATCAAACATGGCACATGGAACTAGAACAGTCTACCCCAGTGAGCAAAATAAAGAGTTTAGTTCGAAATTCCAACCACCTGAGGAAGGCTGGAGCGTACAACGGCCGAAATGTGATAAATATCGCGATAAAGATGAGGACAATAGTCCGAATAATGTAAATAATGAACTCAATACTAACAAGACTATTTCATGCAACTGTAGAAATAAAACAACATGCACTCTTGAAAATAAATGCTTATTAATATATAAAGCTACAGTAACAAAGAATATTTGTATAGGAGTGAAATATATACAAACACTAAGAGAAAGGTATTATAATCAAAAATTGCCTTTCAAGAGAAAACAATATGCTAACTATACTACCCTTTCTAAATATATACAGAGAAAAAAAAAAAAAAAAAAAACCTATCTCCACCAATATTAAATAGAAAAATCATCAAAATTAAAATATAAAAGTTAGTAAACTTCAGATAAAGTGTTGTCATAAAAACAATAAAAATAGTTATAACAATTTGTGAAATTGCATAGAGCACTAAAATATATAATCTTGCATGATGTGAAAACTTACTTATTCACGACTTCAAAAATTCCAATTGTCAATTGACACCCTATATTAATCAAATCTGTACTATTTTTCATTTTTATTATCTTGCTTTTTATGCACAATAATACTATCAAAATATTCTTTGATGTTTCCTATTATAACACTTTCGGATGGTACACTCTTTGACTACTTAAAAAAAACAGCATGAAAATCAGAGGTGAAAAACAGTTTCCAACAAGATATCTTTTGACAGACTCCCGGGGTGCAAAAAAAAAAAAAATATGAGTGCAAATAAATATCAGATGTATATTGGAAACTTTGTCATGTAGGTTGAGCATACACTTCCTACACCCCCCAAAAATGGCAGATGCTCAAACAAAATTGGCCATCATGTCTTTACGGCCATGGTAAGGTTCCTCCATTGTTTTGATGTTCCTCTTCATCACTTCATCAGCCTCGTTTTCAAGAAAACTTTCCAAATATATATATTAAAACTCATATTACAAACAAGGGCATATTTCTTGCTTCTCTGCCACCTACAATCTTAAAAAATATTAAATTCAACACAATCTTCTGTCTTCTTGAATTCATTTTTTTTTTATTGTCCTATTCATAGAGCAATTTTGTTGGTTTGAGTTATTAAAATAACTAAGCGACATAACTAAGCATTAATTTACAACCCAGAATTAATTTACCTCCCTTGACATATATAATTATGTAGAATTAACTTTAACTTCAATAAGAAATACATTCTTTGGATTTCCTGAACTTCAGTGTTGACCTGAGTCAACTTCATGTAGCCTATAACACTCTCCATCTTATAGAATATCTGCATGCTAAGTTTTATTGAAATACATCCAGTAATTTCTGAGTCTATGACACACAAACAGACACTTCAGTTTACATTTTATAGATGTGTGTATACGTGTCAAATGCTGTCATTTGAAATAAAGTTTTGCAAATAACTTCTTAACTCAAAATTACAGAAAATATCTTCTAAAGGACCTATTTGTAATTATTTTTAAATTATAGACCCAAAGATTTGTGTGTATATGCCATTTTCTATAAACTTTGAGTGAATATGTCTGATTGCTCATAAGCTGTCAACAGGAGTAGATAAATTATCAGAAATACACAGATAAAAAAATTTACTAATATATACAGACAGGTTTATAGGATATTAAACACAGATCCTCTTGCACAGGAGAATCATATGCACACACACACTCTCTCACACACACACAGTAAAGTAGGGGAGACATTTTTTTCTTAAATATTATAGCACCAGTAATGTAAAAATTGATATGAGATCCTTAGTTGAACAAAGACAGTAAACTCTGATCTTTAGTCACACAAACTAGCATGGCCATCAATGGCTTCAGAAGAGTTTTGCCTATTCAATTTCACTCACAAGTCTGGATGAACACATGGCATGTTTTGGTGGCACTTCAAAACCACAATGCATGTTGGAATTTCTAGGCCGATATTAGCTAAGAAGTTGCATCCATGACAAAACTAACATGTTGGAATTTGAACCCAGGTTGAACACTATCTGTCTCTATACTCTAGTATGAGAGAGATACCATAAAACTTGGATTCAAATTGCAACATGGTGGTTTTGTAAAGTGTAAAGAAATTCTATCTATCAGAGAGATTCAAGTTTCAAAGTCAGCACATTATCTATCTTTCCCTCTCTGTTTTATTATATTTCTCTTTCTCTCTTAGAGAGAGAAAGAGAAATATAATAAAACAGATATATAATGTTTTTTTTATATAATGTTTTATTATATTTCTTTTCTCTAAAGAGAGAAAGAGAAATATAATAAAACATTACATATAAATAAATACAAATATATCTGTTCAGTGTGCGACTCGAGTCTCATTGGTTGCCCGATGAGTTGGGCAAACAATGAAACTCTAGTCGCACACCAAACATAGGTATATGTGTATTAATATATATTTCTATGCTCTGCTTAACCACATTGACCACTATTATACCTACACCTCTTGGCTAAATTTGGTACTTACTTATTTGCTTACCAGTGTATGCATGCTAATATTTAGTTATCTCATTTACCTAATCCTATATATATATATATATATATATATATATATATATATATGATAAGTTGTTGATGTTGATTATTGTGCTCAAAGTTGTGGATAAACTGTCTGAAGTTCATATATTGTTATTTTTATTCAAATACTTTTGGCTTTCACAGTCATTATCAAGATTCAATGTGGTGTGTGTGTGGTAGTTAAAATTCGTTAGGATGCAAAGGAAGACTAACTACCACTGAGACAACATATTTGTTCTTGATAATGACTGAAAGTTGAAAGAAAATATACATATTAGTGTGTGTCTGTGTGTACAAAATAGGATACAGAATCCATACAAAGTTTGAAGAATATGTCAAATGGAAAACTTTCATTGAAACTAGATTGATTCACCCTTACTTCATCAGATCAAAAACGAAAGAAAGAAATATGTGTGCATTATTTAAGTATACAAATGCACACATTTCTTTCTTTTTTTTTCTCTCTCTCTCTCTATATATATATATATATATATATATATATATATATCCGACAGTATGAAGAAAAATATATACGGGAAAAAACAAACAAAAATCCTCATATGCAATTATGCTGTTAATTATATTTTATGAATATGTTCTGAAGATGGTTTATTAGACCGAAACGTCCGACATTGACATTATATTAACATTAAAACAGCATAATTGCATATGAGGATTTTTGTTTGTTTTTTCCGTATATATTTTTCTTTATATATATATATATATATATATATATATATTAGACAGAAAAATCACTAGACATCTATGAATTATAGGTAAATAGACACAATTTTATCTGTATAGATAATATTGATGGTAGTTAGTCATAACTATTTCAAGTTTTATTTTGACAAAATTTGATGTTACCACAACATTTCAGCCATTAGTATGATATGTGAGAAAAAACACTTTTTGTTTTTTTTGTTTTTTATTGGGAGAAAAAGTCTTTTAAATAGAAATAATTCTAATACAAGTTTAATTATTATATAATAAAGCTTTTCCTCTTTTTTTCTTTTTTAATGGATTGTAGAAATGAGGCCTGAAATGTTGTGTCAACAACATGAAGAATACAAAAAGAGGTTTAGATTTCCAAACAAAATTCAGAATCTGTTTCTTGATTTCATGCTGTTTTCCTTCAGTGTTCAAAGAGAATCTATTAAATTTTTATTGTCATGTAGGTTGATCAGAAATTACCTGCGAATAAGATGTATTTTACCTGGAAAAAGAAAAAAAATTAACCTGTATCTTATATGCAATGTTGCATCCTACCTAATTTTATCCCATTTTATACCAATGTTATAATTTTCCAACAAATGGTCACTTCTAACTAAACCAATTCCATATTCCCTGATGCAGTCCATAATTAGATATTTCATACTCTTTAATTCTACTGCTAGCTTGCTTTTTATATACAGTAATGTTTTCAGCTATAGCTAAAATGCTTTTGTAATATTTCATACTGGATTGTTAAAAAAAAATTTTTTTAAATACACTTCTTTTTCTTTTCACTTGTACTATAGAGAAACAAAAGGCGATTATATCCTTTTTTTATAGAGATAGTAAAATGCAGTTTTGGGATAAATAACAAAAGGGCAGTTTAATGCAAAGAAGGACATCACTAGCCCACATTGTAGGTCCAAGAGGAAAAAACATTATAAAAAAAATTTTTAAAATACACATTGTTTGAAGAAATGTGTTTTTTTTCACATGTCCTTCTCAGGTAACATCACTCACCAGGGTACTTGGTATGACGATAAACTACATCCAAAAGGCCTCTGATAATTATCTTTTTTAAAAAATAATATTGCTTTTATATGTTTTAAAAAAGATAAGTCACCAGCTATACGTTTTTTAAATAAAAGATGGCCACGTTTTGAAAAGCTAAAAGGAAAAGCTAATGTTGATACGTTTTTAAAAGCGTTTATAGGTTTTTTAAAAATAATTGCCAGCTATACTTTTTGAAAAGATGTTGCCAGCTATACAGATAATGTGCTATACGTTTAAAGTCTATATATCTAATATATATATATATATATATAGGACATACCAAAATAAAAATAATGTTGCCAGTTATAGGTTTTTAAAAAAAAGCTAATATTGCCAAAAAAGCGTTTTGAAAAGATAATGTTGCCAGCTATACGTTCCAATAGTACTATATATTTAATATATATTAGATTTGGTAGGTACCTACAGAGGAAAACCAACCCATGACCACTTTATCTCAATAAAAAAAATAAAATATATATATAAACTTTTTCCATACAGTGGGATGCCTATTGATATGTGTTGTTATATAATTCAATGTATGTCTATGCAAACTAAAGGCTTAAAAATCTAGAACCATTTATATTGAATGTCAAACATGAGATTGAGTTTTACAATTCTGTGAGGACATGTGTAATAATATATAATAAATAAAATATATATTCTGCATTTTTTCTCTCTACAACCCCACCCATAACTGTTGGATGTCCTTCTCAGGCAAAATTCTTTTTATCCAGTAATCATGTCAGACATTTACTTCTTATTTCTTTCCTTATACTCAGTAATGTTTTTTTGGAAGCTAAAATGCCTCCGAAATATGCTGGGTTGTTAAAAAATTTTTTTAAATGCAAAGTTTTCTTTTCCTTGTACTAAAGAAGGACATCACTTTTATTGAGATAAGTCACAAAGGTGATTGATGGCCAGTAGGTGGGATAAAATAACAAGAGGAAAACCACATTATAAAAAAAATATATATATAAAAATGAGTGGGACGCCTTACTTGTAATATTTCGCAAAGGGAAAACTGAATTTACAGTTATGAACATGATGAGGACATGTGTTTTTTCCTGCACAACACCACTGTGGATGTCCTTCTCCAGGCTTTGTCACTATTCCTTATACTCATAAAGTAACGAAGGGCAGTTGTGATGCAAAGTCCAAAGAAGGACATCACTAGCCCACATTGGTAGGTCTGAGAGGAAAAACCACATTATAATAAAAAAAAAAAAAATGCGTGGGACGCCTTACTTGTAATAAAAAAAAACTGAACTTACAGTTATGAACATGATGAGGACATGTGTTTTTTCCTGCACAACACCACTTGGTAACTATTCTTAAAAAAAAACGAAAGTTGTGATGCAAAGTCCAAAGAAAGGACTACATTGGTAGGTCTGAGAGAAAAACCACATTATAATTACTTGTAATATTTATAAAGGAAAACTGAACTTACAGTTATGAACATGATGAGGACATGTGTTTTTTCCTGCACATTCACCACTGATGGATGTCCTTCTCCAGGAAAAACCACATTATTTGTCACTTGTAATATTCCTTAGCATGATGACTGCACAACCATGTCCTTCTCCAGGCTTTGTCACTATTCCTTAGCATCACTCACCAGCTGTCACATGACCTTTGGTGACATTATCTCAATAAAAGGGAGATAATCACCTTTTGTATCCCTACACTGCTAATTCTGTCCAATAAGACCTATAGACTTTTTCCCTACATAATAAAATAATAGTGATGCCTATTGGTATGTGTTAAGTTTTATAATTCAATATATGTTCATGCAAATAATTTCTCCTGATAAAGTGCTTAAAAGTTATCTAGAACCATATTAAATATATTGAATGTCAAATATCAGAAGCAGATTGAGTTTTACAATTCTGTGCTCCTCATAACCCTGATAAGAATGACTGTATTAATAATTGTAATAATATATAATAAATAAAATATATATTCTGCATTAATTCATACACTCACTTTTATCTAGGCCTTGAAGAGCAAATCGCAAAACTTGGTCAGCCGCCAATAAATATTGTGAAGTGTCAGTATTTTTGATGCAATAATGTGAGACTAAATAGGATAAAAATCCTATTTAGTCTCACATTATTGCATCAAAAATATTTTTAAAAAAAATTAAAAATGGAGTAAAGTTGAACTTTTAATATTTACTTTGAAAATATATAGTTGTCATGATCTTAGACAAATAATCAGTTCAGTAGAATTTGGATATTATCAAATTTAAACACCTGTTTTCAATTTCAGTGAGTGTGGGATGAAGCTCCCACAGCTCTCTCTCTCTCTCTCCTAATGGATGATTATAGGGACATTTCTTGAGTTAGAGTGACTACTTTTGTTTTCTCTTTGGGATTTAATTTTTTATGGGTTTTCTCCTACAACCCACGTAAAATGTTTTAGAAAATATTTAATGATATTTAGTTACTTAATGTGTATTTTTGTTCAATAATATTAACTTTTTCTTCTATATTTTGAATGATTTCTTTCATATTAAACATTGTATCTTTTCTTGGAATAAAATTTATTATAACAATTTTTCATATTTACTTTTTAATGCATTATGTTTTCCTCAAGCCAGCTTTGGGATAAAATTATAACAGTGCCCGCAATCTCCACTCAGTAAAAGCTGACAGGATCAGCATGCAAGCTGAGAGACTGCTCAGATCCAGGTTTAAGTGCACACTGTCAATTGGTGTAATGGTTAATGTCTTTGAATGCAAAATCAGTGAGTTGAGTTCAAATTCCAGTTGATTTCATTACATTTACTTTTGTGCAAATAACCTTGGGTAAGGTATAAATTCATCTCTTCTTTCCCCCAGCTATAGGTTAAATACTAAGGCAGACTGTTCTCTTCAACCTTGTATGGCAGCCAATCCAGGAGAAGTATGAATTCAAAACTGGTTGGGCTTGGGGCTATGTTACGTAGTACAGAGAAGAAAGCTAGGATAGAATAACCTTTTCTTAAGGCTTTACTGAACTTAATTCACAGCAGTCAGTAATCAACAAAGGAAAGAATTTAGAATGAAAAGGAAGAAGAACACAGCTTTCAAAGAGGAATGGGAACGTGTGAAAAGTCACGTGGACAAGAAAGCTAGTTTCCTTTTTTTATTCTTTTTTTTTTTTAACGAAAATATAACAGGCTATCAACTACATCCCATAAAAACCTACTTACTACAGATGCCACAACAACAATGCCTAGTGTGTTAAAAGCTGTAGCCCCATACTCCCCAGGGAGTCTACGGGACCTGAAAGCTGTTACTGCATACTCTTCAGGGAGTTTACAGGATTTGAATCAGTGAGTTTATAATTATGAAGGAGAATATCAAGTAGAAAGAAACTTGTTAACAATCACAAAGAAACGGTCGACATTTTGGGGATGCATAAGGAAAGAAGGCTTAGAGAATTTATCACTCACAGGTCACATCTAAGGCAAGAGTAGCAAAGACAGGGTTAGCAAAGAACTTGACAAATTGAGAGCAACAAAAAAAAAAAAAAAGCTAAGGAGAGCCATAATTGCACTGAAAGAAAAAGAGCTAAATGTATCCAATTTCCTAGGGTCATATTCTTGAATTTTTAGGGCAGTGTTTCTCAACCTTTTTTGCTTCTGGGTGCACTTGTAAAACAACTAAAGCTTTGAGCCACATTTTAAATTCTAATAAGGAAAATTAGTCATGAAATTTGAAAATAGGAAAATAAAGAAGTTTCCTGAAATAAGCATTTATTTATTTTTAAGACATTACATTGTATATTTAAGCAGTACAATTTTCATGTAAAGGGATTTAGGAAGACTCTACTTTCTTTTTAGAGAGGCTGATAATGACTGATTTATATCCCTTGATGAAGGCAAAGGGGAAAGGATTATCCACTTCTTAAAGATTAAGGAATTTAGAATACAGTTTAAAACTGATTCCTAAAGTGCATAGTACTGTCCCCCTGGAGGCAGTAGAAAGATACTGGGGTGGCAGTGAGAAAAAATGCAGGCAGCCAGAGGGTGGCAGCTGCACATCTGAACCATAACATACACCACATACATACATACATATATATATATATATATACAAACACACACACACATGTCTATTATAATTGAAGTATATCTCACCTTTACAGTTTTCTATTTATAGAACTATTAATTATCATAAGAAATACTAAGATACTCACTTAACATACAATACTAGCACCAAGTTAATCCAATCAAAGGTTGACTATATATTGGAGGGGGAGTAGGGTTGTGTTTTGGTATCCAAGGGAGTGGCAACCCCCAAAAGTTTGGAAACAACAAGTTTAAAATATCAAATGACAAAGACTTGAATATGGAAGCCATGTGCTCAGTGTATCTAGCTTCTTAAAAATAGATTTAGTTTAACTGTGAAAATAGTTATCTGTTAAGTTAGGTTGTAGCTGGCTACATTTCAGGGTGCTTTATGTGCCCATGTTCTGATGTTGTAGTGAAAGGAAGTCTCCTTTGTTTTGGGGAAGGAGTAGGCTCTTATAAACTATATGTAAACTTCACAAAATTTAAAAATGAATCTGGTTTTATCACAGTCAAAAAGATGCAAACTGAAGTGCCCAAATTTGTCAAAAAATGAGTTAATTCTGTTTAGAAGTTGCAGATGAGAAATTATGTATGGGATTTGACTTTGTTTCTGTTAAACATTGGACATAAGGGATTTCAAATCCACATCTTTGTCATTTCATCATCTGGATGGCTATGTTTGCTTCATTTTTCATTAATTTTTCTGCAATATCAAATTAGTAATGTGATTGTGTATCTTCCAACGCTTGAGCTTGGCAATCATTTTTTCAGTCACTCCTAACTCACTTTAAGTGCAAGGCAATGGCAGTATCAATAAATTTCAGAGTAATCTTCTCCAACAAATATGGAAATGGTTATTTAACGAGATTTATGAATAATCTGCTATTTTTGTTTTAGAGAGGCCAATAATAATAATTTAAATAATAACTGATTTAAATCCCTTGAGGAAGGAAAAATGGAAAGGATTATCCACTCCTTCTTAAAGATTAAGGAATTCAGTTTCAAATACCAAATGTCTATATTTCTGAGATGAGGTATTATGTACACTATTTACATTGTTTGGACTATCGTCCTCATCTTTGTTGCCATATTTATCACAACGTTTTGGCCGTTGTGCACTCAGAGCAAAATAAATGGTTCAATTCAACTCTGTTGTATGCAACGAGTGAAATAAAGGGTTCAGTTCGACATTCCAAACACCTGAAGAAGGCCAGAGAGTACAACGGCCAAAACATTGCGATAAATATGGCAACAAAGATGAGGATGATAGTTCGAAGAATTTAAGTAGTGTACCAAATGACAAAGACTTGACTTAGACATGAAAGTGATGTACTTGGTGTCTCTAGCTTTTTAAAAATGAAGTTTTCTTTTTAAATATAAAAATAATTCATGTTACCCTTCTGTTAACTTGTAGTTGCATTGGTGGTTGAGAAACCCTGTTTTGGGGGCAAATTGTTAACTGTTATTACAGGAATGGAAATAAATCAGAATGTGCAGGTGGTGTGGTGATTACTGTCATCGAAGAAGAAACTGGCAATGTGAGTTCAAATTTCAGTTGAGTTTGTTACATTTCCTTTCACACAAACTTATGAAAGGTATCAATATGTTTCTGCCCACAATGTGGGTTAAATAGTAGGGCAGACTGAGGTCTTCAGTTTTAATTTAGCAACAAATCTAGAAAAAAACTCTGAAATCAAACCCAGTTGGGTATAGGACAAACAAATCCATCCCATGAAAAGCTATTCGCCATGCAAACCACAGCTACAATGCGTAGTGTGTTAATAACTTTGGCACCATACTCCTCCAGACAGCAGTGACTGAGGCAAATCTAATCATTTACAATTAAGCCAAAAAATAATTCTTCAAAACTGGTGATATTTTTTTTCTTTTTTTATTAAGTAATAATAATTTGCAAATCACAGTCTGTAACCAGTTCTAATAATCATTGCCAAATTCTGGAACAGACATACTGGATTATTCCTCTTTTGCAAAGGAAGTTCAGTCTTGAAGGTTCCTGGAAATTAAGCATATCTTCAGCCTTTAGAAAAGAATTCCATCTTTGGGAATCACTTATCAACAAAAATATATCATTTTAATGTCTTAAATATATCATGAGGTAATGAAAAATGAATGATGTAAAACATTCTTCAATGCAAAAACACAATGAATTGACAAAGATAAATCAGGCCTGTGAATAGATATGAGATGGAGTTGCAAGTACTTAGCATTTTCAGGTATCATTTTAATGATGAATGTATCATCTGAACAAATGTTTCCTTAAATGTTTCAGATGGGATAATGAAAAATGGACAACATTCAACAATGTTCAATTTAAAAACCAGTGGATTAACGATTAATAAGGCTTGTGAACAGATATTAGGTTGAGTCATAAGTAATTTCCATTTCTAGGTATCAATTTTAATGATGAATGTTTCATCCAAACAAATCTTTCAGTAATATGAGGGAGGGTAATGAAAAGTGGATAATATACAACAATGTTCAATTCAAAAGGTAGTGGATTAACAATGATTAATCAGGCCTGTGAACAGATATTAGGTTGAGTCACAAGTAATTTCCATTTTTCCAAGAAATATTTTCATTTTATTCATTAAACCTTCCCTACTACTACTTCTCTTTAAGCTTAGCAAATTGATTTTTAAAAGATTATGTTCCTAATTTATAATTAGTGCTATGTTGACCTCAGTTAGGACATCTGATGTCCATTTAGGGTATTTCCAATTTTATTAAACTCACTTGGTAATTTAATGCCACAATTCATATTATAACAGATGGCTATTTTCCTAATGGCTTCTGTGATGCTCAGCATGTTGCATTCATTCTAGTGGGACCAGACTTTATTGAATGCATTTAAATTAATTTTTTCTTTTAATCACCTGGCCTTACTTCATGATTCATGCTAATTTGACTTAAATGATCCACAGGTGAGAAGTGAAAGAAAAGAAACTGTTGGAGGAGAAGTGGTTTGTGTTTGTCACATCAGTAGTTGAGTGTTCTCTTTTTTTGGTCATAGGCTAATGCTCAGACGGGCAGTCATCCATGCTCTTGGGTAGCCTCTATGGTTAGCATGCATACATGAAGTCTCTCTCTCTCTCTCTCTGGTCTCTTGCCTCAGTTCGGCTTCTCTTATAGCCTATATAAAGGAACTGCTCAGGCGTAGCTGTAGACATCTGTTGCAAGCGAAAGTCGCATCGATAATGGCCAGCACTCTGGTATATTTGTGTTTGTTTTAAAATTTGTTTTGAGTGGAGTGCAGCATATGTGACTTAAAGAAAAAAATGGTGTGTAGAGATAAATGTTTTCTAATAATTGTATAAATTTGGCTCTAATTTGTTATCTCTATGTGTAAATTGTGTTTTTCTACTACAATTTTATTCCTTATTTTCTTTTAACCATTTCTTCATTTCCAGAAAAAGTTGTTAAGAGAAGTTCACAAACGCTAATTGTCATCTGATTGCATATCTAAGGGAATTACCCACACTTTCACCACAGCTATTTTTCCTTACATATGTTAGACCTGTGACACATTGTGAACAATGGTGGAGTTGTTTTGAATTCAGACTCAAGACTAGAGCATCTAGTCTACATTGGTATTTATACTATAGATAAAGAGAAGAGAGCCATGGCTTTCCAAAGTGTGAAAAGGAACCAAAAAGATGCTAATTACTAAAATACAGCAGATAATTTTTTTTAGACAAGCTCCATTCCTTAGTAACATCAGTTAAGACCTTTACATCTTGGACGCACCAGCCTATGTACACAGTGTCTCATCCACATTGCCATTGTATTCCATTGGTGAGGACCGTCCTGGGTATGATGATAAACTACATCTGCATCTTGGGTAAGATGATAAACTACGTCCAACAGCAAGGCTTCTGATCAGGAGGTTTTGAGGAGTGTGGAACCACCTCTTAATTGCTGGTGTTCCCAGGTCCACCCTGACCCAGAGTGGTAGCACCTGTTAGGTTCCCAGCGATGGGCAAATAGTTAACCCCGAAACTGGGGTCAAAACACTATGAAAGTGTAAAAATAGGTTTTAATACCAGAAATACTTTGGAAAAAAATTTTACCAGCAAAACATTTTTGAAGAAAAAAACTATTACCAGCAATAAATTTTTGAAAAAAATAATACCAGCTATATATTTTTGAGGAAAAAAATATTACCATCAATACATTTTTGAAAAAAATATTATCAGCATTAAGGAAAAATATTACCAGAAATAGATTTTTGACAAAACAAAATTACCAGCAATAAAAATTTTGTTAGCATTAAATAACCCATTGAGGTTGATATGCCGTAAAACAAAACAAATCAAATCATTGGTGAGGAGTAAGATCCACACACCTTTTTCTAAAGAACTTGAGCATTGTACTAGACTGGTAATAAGGTTTCATCAATTTACAGTTGAAATGTCTAGAAGTAACCGTAAGCTCTATGCTAATGGTTTCTCTTTTAGCACTTCACATTTGTGGAACTCTCTTCTGGCTTCTTGCTTTCCGGCCAACTTTGACCTTCAAAAATATAAATGCAACGTCAATCGCTACCTGCTGTTCTCCTGATTATTCTTTCCTCTTCCTGTTGTCTTGACTTCTATTGTTCTCCTTCTAATCTTTTTTCTTATTCTTTCATATCCAATAACTCCTTGTGTCTTAGTGGCTTTACTATCTTGCCTGGGGTGAAATGATTAAAAATAAAAAAAAAGCCTGTTATTTTGTGAAACAGACTCCTGAGAGGATACTTCCCCAATCATTACGATCATTAACCACTTCAAGTTTAGGATCAACCATAATCTATCCTACATATTCTCATAATGTACAGTGATTACCTTTTTTTAATCATTTCATCCCAAGCAATGCCACTAGTACGCAGGGGGTTACATGGAGTGAAAGTGAGAGAAAAGACTGAGTATAGGGAGGATTGAGGAAAGGACAAAAGATGAACGGGATTCAAGAAGATAGAAGAGGGCGATTGATGTTGCATTTAAATTTTTGAAGATTTTAGTTATAAGGAAATGGAAGGAAGTTCCACAGGTGGTAAGTGCAAAAAAAAGAAACTGTCAGAGTAAATGTGGTGGCTGCATTTAGCTATTTCAACAGTAAACAGGTGGGACCAAGATGCCAATCTAGTAGCACACTTAAATTCATGTATTCAGGGCATCAGGAAAAAAAGCTCTTGAGAGCAGTTGTCATGAAAATATTTGTAGAAAAGACCAAGGGAAGCCATGTCACATCAGTGATAAAGTGACTGAAGTCAAGATGCCAAGTCAGGATTAATTACATTACAGATCCTTCTTTGGTTTTTGTCAAGAACTTGAATAACATGAGCACAAGACTAGATATGGCAGCAGGATTCAATACATGAATGAATGGTAAATTTATAGATGTGCAAGATGGACTCTGACGAGAAAGATTTTCTGGCATGATACAGTGACCCAAATTTCCTTGCAGTTGATGCAGCTATTGATTCGATGTAGTCACTCCACATCAAGTCAGTTGAAATTGTGAGGCCAAGAAAGTACAGTTCTGCAGAAATTTAACGGCATATTTTTTTTTTTTTATCATTTCACCCAGTTTTGTTTTAGAGGCATTAAAATTTACAAGCCATTTCCTGCTCTCATCTTACAACAGCCACATTCCATAATACTCTATCTTGAGTGGCTCTTGTGCAACTTGTATCAATAGCAAAAAAGCAACATACAATGAAGAATATTTTTATATAAATTATTTTTGGTTTCATCCCTTCAGATAGTGTCATCCTGTGTGATCTGCATCGCCACACTCAATGATGCCACTGATGACAACTACATAGCTATGTTTTTAATTTATTTATATCAATAAATATAATTTGTACACTCCTTTATCTCACATTTGAGTGTAAATTCTAAATTCTTGTGTTACCAAATAGTCATATGGTTGTTAGTTTTGATTAGGAAGAAGTTGAGGAGACATGTCGGGCACTTCAATATGGTGTAATGGTTAACAAACTTGACTCATTAGATCCCTTACAAATTAGTAGTGAGTTTAGTTCTCACTGAGTACTCCACATTTTCAGCTTTGTGCCACATCTAAGCTATAATTAGCAAATCATTTTGTGGGCACTTTGACATGATATAATAGTAAGCTTGTCTAGCTAAATCAATTACAACTGAGTACTGAGTTCAATCATCACTTAGTGTGTCATACTTTCAACTTTGTGATATGACATTAACAAAATCAAACAACCAACATGAAAGAAACCTTGCATGGCATTAAGCCATACAATTTCTTAAGAAATCAAACCTAGATATCAACACCTCTAGTAATTATGTCCACACAAACATGTATATGTACAAAAGCTGAGTATCATCTACCATGTATTCAATTGTGAAAGCAGAATAACATGACTAAATTTTTATTACTTCAAAGTTTCCAAGAAAATTAAATTTCAGCATTAAATGATCCATAAGGAGTTGATATGCCATTAAACAAACAAATCAATCAATCAACCAATCAACTTACCTATTAGTAATTTTTATTATTAATTGCTTATTACTATTTGATTGACAATGATTTTCTTTTTATTTATACTCTTTGTGAATATTTTTGATTTTGGACGAGAAATACTTGTGATCCTAAACCTAATTTTAAAAAAAACATACCTTTACTCTGAACCAGGGGTTGGTAACTCATTCGACCTCGCAGACCGGATCGTGTTATAATGACGGGTCGCAGGCCAGACAAAGGCCATTAATGAAAAATTAAGAAAAATTACATATGCAGAACCCTGTCAACCTAGATATTTAAAACCTTAATGAAAATAAACATTGAGAAATCAGAAAAACAAAAGAAAATCTAAAATTAAAAAACACCTAACAAAAATTGCTTTTCCTCAAGGAATGTCAAAATACTTCAAAGTGAAAAAAATCAACTGATGTGAAATGGATGAAATTATGACGTATAGGTTTGAAACTATTATTGAAAATTGTTCCACAAATGAACCACACACACACATCAAACAAAAATGAAGCACATATACCCATACATACGAGGACAAATAGTTGCAAATATATACACTTACGTACGTACACATGCGGTATCATCAACACATTCATGAGGCATGTATGTATAATGCGCGTATGTTTAACTGTCTTTAGATTTCTGTTACCTCGCATGTCAGTCCCTCCCTGGCCTTTTTCACTTTATCGTTCTTTTCGCTTCTGTTATCTTTTGTAGCCAAGGGTCAGAACAAATATGTATCCATTATTTGACATTAAACGTAGGCAACGCAACTTGGTAAAATAAGTCTCATGAAAGATAACTGGCAGATAGTCTAATATTTTTAGTGCACTGAGATGTGTAGACATTCTATGGAAAATGACATATAACAAATTTCATTTGAAGGTCGTCTCTCATGTTAAAAATAGAGTCATTGGTAATCAGGCTCGCGGACCAGTCAAAATGCCTTTGCGGGCCGGATCCAGCCCACGGGCCGTAGGTTGCCAACCCTTGCTCTGAACTATGTACAAAATATCGACTTGAAGCCATAAAATTCCATACAAAATATTTAAACTCCAGTATTAAATAACCCATAGAGGGTGATATGTTGCCAAACAAAATCAGCCAACATGAAAGAATTCTTTCATGACATTTAATCCATATAATATTCTACAATTTCCTAAGGAAATCAGAATGTATTCCAACATATAATTTGAACAAAATAACATAAAACACATATCACTGCCTCTATTAAATTTGCTCACACAAACATTTATATGCATAAAAGCTGAGTATCATTTACCATGTATTCAATTGTGACAGCAGAATAACATGTATCACATTTTTATTACTTCACAACTCCCAAGAAAATTAGTTTTCAGTATTAAATGACCCATAAGGGCACTATTTACATTAAATATAGACAGAGACCCATAAGGAGTTGATATGCCATTAAACAAACAAATCAACTCAAAAGCTCAAACCACTTTTCTTAGCTACAGGTAGATTTTTACAATGATGTTAACACTTTACAAGGTCCAAGAGCCACTTGAGGTAGAGAATTACAGAGTAAGAGACAGTTTATGGGGAAATGTAAGGAAGATAATGGTTGGCTCTAGACTTGAACAGGTTAAGATTGTAATTATCAGGGAAACATCTTCTTGTGAGTCACTTCTGCAATGTAATGATTCATGGAAAAAATTTGCCTGAGTGGAACTTAAATCTACCCAATGAAGGGAACGAATCTGATTTGGTAGAATGTATGGCTCTTAGCTGTGAAGTTTAGAACTGGTGGCACTAAGGTATGTAGTTTGCCAAAACATGGAAATAGCAACAATGAGAGACCATGATGAAGTGTAGAGCTATAGTTTTGCTTGCTGGTAATTAATCCAGGAAGGTTTTTACATATACTGCTTGAGCGGTATTGCTGTCTCACTATTTCATCTCCTCACTTTTCCATACCAAAATATGACTATAGCTAACACATAGAGTCAAACTCACATCATTCGTAGAAAACATAGACCTCAAGTTCCCTATCTCCTGAACACAAAGTCTTGGGTATGCCCAGGGATGGGTTAACCATTAAGAAAAATAAGCACATGCTTAGGGCATCAAGCAAATTAACATTTGAATCAACAGGGTGCCATTATGAAGGGAGGAAAGACTGACCTGCAGCAAATCTTTATTGACATTCTGATTGGTTAATAAGGGAATGAGCAAAGGAAGATAATGAGGATTGTATTTTACTCAATACAACACATCTCTCTTGAATAATTTAGTCTTATTAATTAACTCTATGGGATTTAATTTTGGGAACTGAGGTGTTATAATGGATCACACCTATTCTATAGTTAATAGACTCTCCCACCTATAATAAGTAGGAATAGTAAGAGTAACAAGTGAGTCGCTCAGTGGTTCGGTCTGAGTTCAGTCTGAAGTCGGACAACCAGCTGATCAGTTGAAATCTCTGCCTTCGGGCGGGGAGGAACCTGAAAGAGGCTACGCCGAAGGGCGGATTCTCTTTCGGGGAGGTAAACCGACCCTGAGCCCATTTATACGGGTTCAATGGGCATATTTTTGGCCGAGCCCACAGGCTCGGAGATCCCACGTTAAACCGGCCTTGTGCCACATGATGCCCTCGTGAGGAGGTGACTAAATATCGAGTTGGTCAGTCAGTCGATGTCGGACGACATTTCGTCGAATATTAAAGCATCAGCGACCACAACTAGATTACTCTGCGTTATACCTATTATATCAAGTTGCTAACGTTTTGTACGTTGAAACTATTTTAGGGCCGACTTAGTACATAATACGAGCCTCCACTGTGAAATCACTCCACAACAAGAGGTAGACTACTTCATGTTCGTTTGGCATTATTCTAGCCATAATATTTTTATGTGATTCTGTAACACGCTGGTTTGTTGATGACACAACCACTTCTGGTTACAGTTCTGTTAGAATTTGGTTGTAGCTCATTTGACAATGGCTGCACACCTGTGATTGTTTCTTTACTGATTGGTGGTGTTCTGGGTTGGAACTGATAATCAGCCTCTCTTGATGGTCATATGTGCCTTCGGTTCATTCTATATTTATTCCAGCTAGTGTTTCCACAATGCACATTCTCAGTTGGTAACCATTAAGTACTACTTACTGAGACACCATACTTGCAGGTGTATGGGGACCCCAAAATCTTGTAAGTGGTTAGGGCTCCTATGGGTTTTAATTCAGCCCAGGGTATGCAGATAAACTGTAGCGGTTGTTTACATACACCACACCCACAAAATACTCAACAGCCATTGGATAGAAAATAAGCACTATTTTCTATAGAACGATTTATGCATCGCATGAGCCACATCAAATTTTCTGATGTTTACTTTGCCAAACCTGGTTTAGAAAAAAATCAATGATTGGTTGATTTTTGATCAATAATATAATATAACACTCCTTTCAATATTTTTCATGTTCGTTCCTGGAACCTATTCAGAAAGTATAAATAACATGAAAATCAAAGAAAAGAACAGTAGTAGAACAGTAAATCTCCAGAGCTCAACCACGTACGTGAATTCTCATTCTTCTACTCACACACACAGACACAGAATTACAATTGCACTACGCTGTGAATTGTCTGTCCAAAAAGCCAAGTAACCAACTCAGAATTCTATCATTCTTTTGTACAACTTTTTCATACTTAAACTCAGTTATCACATATTACTGAACTCTGAACGTTTTAAACAAGAAAGTTCTTTTAATACATATTTACAATCTCACATCAGTACAAGGGGGAACTACTTCCTCTTTCTTAACTTTGTTTCACTAAACACAATTGTTGTACTCGTTTATTTTTCAATACATGTTATTGTCGATTACTGAATAATCTCTTGTTATTCCTTCTTTGTGTTTCTTTGTAAAATTCAAATGTGATGTGCTAATCAAAAAGGCAACCTTCACCAAAGCCTTCTTAACAATTTTATACCAAATCTCATTAGCACGCCACAAAACTACATCTGGCACAAGGCCCCTGATTGGGAGGTTTTGAGGAACGTGGAACCACCTCTTAATTGCTGTTGTTCCCAGGTCTACTCTGAGAAGGAGTGGTAGCACCAGAAATGATCATACCTATGGGTAAATAGTGAATCCCCAAACAAAAATGGAACACAATGAAAGTATAAAAATACATTTTTATAGTAAAAATACCAGCAATACCTATTTATATAAAAAAAATGATCAAAAATACATGTTTATTGTAACATGACCCATAATGTATTTTATTTGCAGTAGAAGGTATACAATTTTTTAAAAAAATATTTAGATTTCAGCATTAAATAACTCATAGAAGTTGTTATGATGTTAAACAAAATAAACCAACAAATCCTGCACACTTATGCACCCTGTGCATACATATGCACCCACTTACGCACAAAATCATTTCTCCTACTATGCAAATAAAAATATAATAAAATAAAACTAAAAGAAGCTTTTCATCAGCTCTCCCCTATTTCCCCAACTACCATAAAAACTGGCTGGCTCACTCTCTTCACCACTAACTGTGCTTGGGGTAAGGTGTGAACTTTGGCTGCTGCACAAACCTGAACTGCAATAAATATGATGTAACTTAGGTATCTTGTACTTTTCTGTTGGTTTATGCTATGATAAACAAACGAGCCTTCTGCAATAAATATGAGCTTTTAGCATTCTACTTCAATTTAATATTTTATTTGTGATCTAACTAATTCCATTGGTTAAAAAAGATTGCAATACAATTCCTACGTAACAGTAAAAAAAGTGAATCACAGAGCCTTGATATTTTTCTCGAACTCCTGATTGGTCAATTAATGCCAATATCATGCTTTCGTCTACGTCCGCATGGCTAAAATTAATTTACCACCAAAGATCTGTCTATGTGTTTTGAGCCCCTCACATGACATACAACATAGCAACATCTTCAACTCTTCCTCTTTCGACTTATAATCTCTCAAGATGTAGCATGGCGGAAAGCCTGTGTCTGTCCCTAAGGGAAAACACTATGAAATACACATATATACACACACACTCACACTTACATATGCACGTCTATGACATCTATTCATTCCTTCAATCACAAGGACACTTATCAACTTTTAACAGTGAGATTTTCTTCAGCAACAAACATGCTGTCTAAGAGAATACAACTTTTGACTCTTACCAGGGAGAAATTTTACGTCAAATCTTCTGGAGCTAAAATTTCTTATTAACATAATCTCAGCTTTCCAGAATTCTCTCACTCATATCTCTCTTTGGTGAACAATTTAAGTGGCAAGTTACTTATTTACGCTAAATTTTATTCCAAATTTTAAAAACTAAAACCTACATTTTAATACCAAATACTTGATAGTCAAGTAAAGATTACATTTTCCATCAATCAACAAATTTCTTTGAACTCATCTTACACCAAATTTCAGCCTACAACACCTTCTTATCGAAGGACATTCTTTCCATTGAAACTTACTATTATTTCTTGAACTGAAATCTTTTCTGTGAGTCCAGATAAAAATATTTTCTCTTAAAAGGCTTTAAGAATTTCAAGTTAAAGGTAAGTAACTCCTGCTATTAATTACAACTCTTAGTATATAAAAGTCACACACTTGATTGTTTTGTATGTCATAAAGTAAAATACAGATTGTAATTATAAAAACAGTTTTTGTGTTGTTTCTCTTATTTGCATTTTGTTTGCTGACACATTTGTGAAGTAAAAAATGTATGGACTGAATTGAAGCCGTTCAAACTGCCACAAGCACACTGGGAAGTTTAATGCTTTCAACAAATTAGCTAAATTCTCTGACACTGTTTCTTGTGCACTGATTACTATAAGTACAACTTCTACCATTTGGCAATTCCATATTCTGTTGATTGTAAATGGAATCATTGTAACAAAGTGCCTGTGAAATTTTGTTTTTGTCCTGTAATCATGTCATATCATGATATTTTACACTTCTTATTTCTTGTTACATTTTCATCTCTACTGCTAGCTTACTTTTTATATATAGTAATGTTTCCTGATACAGCTAAACTCATTTTTGTGATGTTTTGTAATGTACTGAAAACTTGCTTTTTATATACAGTAATATTTCTTGATACAGCTAAACTCATAATATTGTAATATTTTGTAATGGACAGTTAACTTTCTATAGGCATTAAATGTTTAAATACACTAAAAAGTTGTTACTTTTTCCTTGAATATCCTCTTCTGAAATGGAGGTATCTCTGATATGTAATAAAATAAAACTGAAAGAAGCTTTTCATCAGCTCTCCCTTAATTCCCCAACTACTGACAAAAGGGGCTGGCTCACTCTCTTCACCACTAACTGCACTTAGGGTAAGGTGTAAACTTTGGCTGATCCACAAACCTGAACAGCAATAAATATGAGCTGACTTTTTCTATATTACGCCTTATGACTCAATCATCAGCTGGGTGTGGGAGAAATGTCAGTACATCCCCGAACAAGCTTTGTGAACCCACTCTTCTTTTAGTTGGTACTTTAGTCATTCCAAACAAAAGTCTCAGTGTCTGGGACCCCCACTTGTGCATGATTCAAAGGTTCTGTTGATTTGATTTCTGGGTTAAACATCATAATTTCCCTTTGTTGGATTGCCTGTAATTTCTTCTCAGTCCTGGATCATGTGTCTCTTCATAAACAGAGCTGGGGGTAAAATCTAGATGATCAGAACCTGACAGCTGATCTGATCTTGCTCTCACAGCTCAACAAGGGAGGAAATTTCATGGAAAGTGATCAGAAAAACTACATTCCTTGGTTTCATCAAGACTAACCTTCATGGCAAAGACCCACCTTGCCACTTACATTGTAGCAAACCACCCACATTACCTCCGTATTCCATTGGTGAGAAGTAAGTTCCACTTGAACAGCTTCTTTACATGAACCACTGCTCTGTGATCATTACAATCTTAATCTGTTTAAGTCTAGAGTTACCCATTACCTTCCTCTACTATCTATATAAACTACCTCCTAACATAACCCTCTAACTTGAGTGCTCCCCCCCCAGGCCTTGTACAGGTATTCAATACAACCAAAATCAATCTTGAGTTTTCTTCTATCATGATAAATCAGTCAGTTATGTGTCATGTATGATACATGCTTAGGTGATCATGTATCTTTCAATACATGACTGACAAGGCAGATTTAAGAAAACTTTATTGAGAAGAAAGTTCAATAAAAGAATAGGAATTAAGAAGAAAGAAGATAACGATTGTCATTTAAAATTAAACTCCTGACCCCCAAAGTAGTTTACAGTGGGGGGAGGGTCTCTAAAGGGCCCACTGTAAACTACTGCCTGCTCCAGATTACACTAGCAAAATAACAATACAGTATCCCCAAATTTATGCACCTGTTGATGGGTTAGCCTCTTTACGACTTACTCTAAAGTGTGGATCCCTGACGATGATATGGATAACATGTAATGATTTTCTAAGCATAGCTTAGATGTCGCCCAATGCCGAAACTATGGGACACCCAGTGAGGATCAAAGACCCTATTTAGTCATTGATTAAGTGAAACAAGTTTATTAACTATTAAACCATGTTGAAGTATTAAATGGTTATTTTCTAAGTGCAGGTTAGATGTGGCACAAGGCCGAAAATATGAGTTGTATTTGATCTTGTGAGACAAGCTCACTAACCATTACACCACGTTGAAGTGCTCAATGGTGATTTTCACAAGGCCAAAAGTATGGGACACTGAGTGAGGATTGAACTCACTACTCAGTTGTAATTGATTTAGCTAAACAAGCTTGTTGACCATTACATCACATCAAATTGATGAAATGATTTTCTAATCATAACAAGGCTGAAAATGTGGAGTACCCAGTAAGGATCGAACTCACTACTTCTATCATGATAAATAGTTGTACTGAAAATGAGGCTCTTTGCCTGTAATATCCATTGGGGCTGAAGTACAAACCAGACCTCAAATGATACAATCCATCTCTAAAGACGCTGCAAAAAGTGGTTGGTTACTCTTACTGCCCCAGCAAGTACCTGACTCCTCTATCTTTAGAAGAGCTAGATTAAACTAAAAATGGAGTATTGTGGCTAAACTTGGGCCAGTGCTGCCCAATCCTCATTGTAAAACTTTGACCAAATTCAAAAGAGCTGGCATGGCCTTTTGGGTGATAGATTGTCTTCCACTCTTCAACTCCCATCCCACGCATGAAAAGGAGCTAGTTTCCTGCTACCCTTCACTGTTTTTGGATGAATTACATACTTTGCTTCCACCAGTTCAGGCCTTCACAGCTAGGAACCAACAAGCCATACACATACTGAGTCAACTCATCCTAATTCCTTTCATATTCCATTAGTGATGAAGAAGTTCCACTTAGATTCTTGCCTAGAATTGTTGGAAGTGGAATATCATTATAGTCAAAAGGCCAAGAAAGCGTCAGAATATGAGATTAGTTGAAAGAGTGCAAGGGAGGTAAATCAGTGTTTATTATGCAGGACTGTTAGAGCAGTAATTTTAAATTGGATTAAACGAATGAAAATTATTTTAAATGTAATATCCTATGTAAGACTATTTTTTTACATGACTCCAAAAGGAAATGTGTAAGGGCCTATTGGTTGAGAGATTTATTTTTGGAACATTGGGGTTACCAATTGTAAAGAAAGGTGTCCGTTTGTAGATAGACCAATACTATTTATACTATTATACTTTCGACGTACGGAATTCAAGTAAACAACAAAAACTCCAAACTGTGTATCAACAAGTATATATTGAAATAACATACAAGAACAAAATGCAATAAAATTGTATTCAATGTATAGATTAATGGAAAGAAGTTGTTCCCCTTTAATTGTATTTTGGTTTGTAATTGATTGTTCGAAGAAAGTTCTTTTTGAGAGAAAAATGTTCAGGAATCAATAGAACAATAAAATTTAAAAACTTTAAAATTTACAGCTTTTTTTTTTTTTGTTGTTTAATTTAAACTTTGAATTTAAAAAAAAGAGGTTTCTTTTTTGTTTTGGTTTTTCTATTTTTTAATTTATAAAAAAGCTAAGATTTTCTCATTTTTTAGGAAAATGAAAAGTAGGCCCTCAAAAATGTATTATTCTTAATTAAATTTTATGTATTTATTTATCAAATTATATTTTAATATTAAGATGAGTTTAAAAAAAATAAAAACAATAAACCTTAAACTGTTTAAGGTTTATTTTTTTGTCAAAAAATACAAAACGAGACAAAAAAAATCCAAGGAAATTTTATCACTCTCACACTCTTTCTCTCTATATATCTCTCTCTTTCTTTGTCTCCTTCTATCTTTCTGTCTGTCTGTCTCTCTCTCTCTGTGCTTCTCCTGTATCACGACCTTCTAAAAATCGGAAATTTTCATTATAAGACTTAAGTTGATTCTATGTTTTTAAGAATCGTAATCCTCCGTCAAAAGTAAAACCTCCGATCTGAGATCGGAGGCCTTTCTGGCAGATGTAGTTTATAGTCATACCCAGGATTAGGTTCAAGCTTTTCTAAAAATAAAACTTTATTGGGAAGAAAGTTCAATTAAAGAACACAGGAATTCAAGAAGTTTACCGGGTACGCTAAGGAAAAGCAGTTGTGTTTATTATTAATTTTCTCATTGCTGTTTAGCAAATTTATTTCATTTGTTAAGGTTTATTTTTTTTATTATATTCGAGCATGAGATTCATCTAATAAGCTGACTATTCTTTCGGCAATAGAGAAAAAAAAACTGTTTAGTTATCGCTAATGAATGCTTTCCTTTCTAAGCGTGCCCGGTAAACGGTATTCGCGCCCAAAGTGTTTTTATTCAAATAAGATATTTAAAAAAAAATAAGAAACGAAACAAAAAATCAAAAATTAGTGAACAAATATAAAATCATTACTATATAAATACACTAACAAAAAATCAAAAATTTTCAAAAATATTCTTCGTTTAATTTAAATTTCTTCTGACATTTAGCAACTTTCCGGATATTAATTACAAGGGTACATTTATTGGTTAAACACCGGCAAAAAAAAAGCAACCCTTATTTAGAAAAAACAAAAATAAAATCTATAAGTTATTATTTATATATTTTTTTACTTAATTTTACATAATGATTATTTAGTTTATTTTTAGCTGAATTTATTTTTTTAATAAAAAAAAGATTTCATAATATTGGAAGGAAACGTGATTTTAATTCTTTCTTCTCATTAATATATTTTTCTTAGAATTAAAACAAAAATATTGATTTAAATTCTAATAATTATATATGAAATTAAAGGGTAAGCAAAACCAGAATAATAGACAAATTGCCAATAATATTTTTATTTAAATAGACAAATAGTAAGCGAGATTAACGACTTCCCAAGTGGTCTAGTGGTTAGGATTCCGCGCTCTCACCGCGGCGGCCGGGGTTCGATTCCCCGCTTGGGAAATGTCTTTTGTCTAAGCTTTCATTAATTTTTCTGATTTTATTTAATTCATAATTTATAGTCTATTTATTTAATTTACATAGATTTATATTGTTTAATTATTATTAAGGAGCATGACATCAAAGAAAACTTAATTTGAATGTCAACGGCCATCACTATGGAGTCTAATTTAGGCCATCCCATACACCTGTGTAAGAAGTAAAAGTTGTAAGTGAAAAAAAACGAAGCGTTTACGTGGCTCTGATATGTAAATTTGATAACTACGCCAAGTGTCACAAAGAAAAAGAAAATAGTCTTCTTTTGTCATACGTACAGTTGGAACTTTGGGCAAAATGAGAAAAACAATTTTCAATTCTATATTTATTTTTTTAGGCACTAGCTTTTTTTTACAACTTGTTTCTGTGGGTAAATTACGTGGCTTGCATCAATTATTAATAAATGCGGGACACGCTTTATTTTTTTTGCTCCACATTTTGAGAATCGATGATTCTTTTTATTTTAAAAATTAATTACGTTTTTTTTTGTTTTCATAGTTATTTCTGCATTACATTGATGTTTTAAATCCAAACAAGAAGGAGTTTCATGCCCCCCGCTAACAAAACCTGCCCAATTTATGATACGGGGTACCCCAGTTTTCATTAAGCTAGTATTCATAAAAAATACAAATTTTATATTGTAACTTAATTTTGTATAATAATGGATCGATAATTATACAATATAGGTGAAGAACCATTGAACTAGAAAAAAATTAAAAATAAATACAATATTCTAACTACTTGAAAAGTAACTCCTTATTTTTTGTATGATGGACTCTCCCGTCTTGTAAAATAAAAATTATACAGGAGAGTCCATCATACATAAAATAGGGAGTTACGTCTCAATTACCCTGTAAATCAAGGTGGCCCTTTAACCTTGATCTGATCTAAATACAAATTAGAGACTTGTCATAATAGATCATTCTACCTTAAATAAATCAACACTGTTTTGACTTTTTTGAGGCAATTTTTAATACCAACTTGAGATTTTCCTTGCTAAAAAGTTGACGAATTTTAACATATTATGGATAAAAAATAGTGAATTTTTATATAGTGTTTGTTCGGGACTTAGCATATGCCAAAAATAAAAAAAATCAAAAAAAAAATCCACGGATTTGGACGAAAAATATCGAGCCCCTGAATAACATCAGAATTCGCGAAAATTTTTCATCCTTTAAATTATTAAAGTTTATATAATAGTTTAATTTGTAACGTATATAAAGCAAAAAAAACAAAAACAAAACAAATGTTGATAAGATCACGAGGGCCACAAAGCACTGCCCAGGACTCCCAATCGAGCTTGCCTCCCCCGTTCGTGGGTAGTATGCACTACTGGCCCTGCCAAAGAATATATAACAATATTGTTAATTCTTGAATGACTAACATATATTTATTTTAAAGAAGCATTGAAGATATTTTGTACTACTGATAAAAAGGGAGGAACTTGTTAAATAGAGTGGTCCACTCATAAATAGTAGGAAAAAATGAGGGGAAATAATTTTTGTAGATTCACTTAGTTATGTGCCATGCGTGATACACGCTTAGGCGATCATGTATCTTTCGATGCATAACTGACGAGGCAGATTTTTTTCCATTTTTTTTCTGCGGCAGACCAGTTGCCATACAAAGCTACAGAACCCGGTCTGACTTGCTATTTAAACCAAAACTGGTGGGGGGTAGGGGGAGAAGAGGATTCATATCTTTCCCAAGGGTAACAAACAAGTAAAAAAAAAAAAAAAAAAAGAAGGTTTCTTAGCACGTAAGTGAATGTAATGGATTCGACTGGATTTAGAACTCGGATCTCCGGTTCCTCAATCCGTGCCTCCTTTTTGTAGATTATCATTTTTGAAGCTGCAACATTTGCCAGAATCGAAAAATATTGATTTTTTTCTCGATTTAGAAAGGGGGTCCTGTTTATAATATCGATATAGTGTCAAATCGATCCCTGAATTTTACAGAGTTATTAGCTTTAACGTTTTTTTGCGTACTTTTTATTAGGTGGGTACAAAACAATTATTTATAATAACGAACAAACGGATCTATACACTTTTTACTTTTTAATTAAAGAACAAAAATTGACATAATTTATAAGATTATATTATACAGCCGTTTTTTATATTTATAATATAAATATTCATCTTGCGTATGAATCAGAGGAAGCACAGTAATGGATAGCGGCTCGGATTGCGGTATCGGAGAACCGAGATCGAATTCTAGTAGAATCCATTACATTCACTTACGTGCCTTGGAAAAGGTATGAATCCTCTTCTTCTCCTCCCCAGCTATGGGCAAATAGCAGAACAGACGGGGTAGCCTTGAATGGCATCTGGTCTACTGCAGAAAGAAATGGCAACCTACTGCGGGAAAAAAATCTGCCTCGTCAGTCATGTATCGAAAGATAAATGATCTAAGCGTGTATCGCGCATGGCACATAACTGACTGTATACACGTTTGGGCGATCATGTCTCTTTGGATTCATCAATGACTCGGCAGAAGATTACCATTTATCTATGCGGTAGACCGGATACCAACCCAGTCTGTCCTGCTATTCAATTCATAGCTGGGGGAGGGATAGATTAAATACCTTTCCTGAGCTTAAGTGAATTCGACTGGAATTCGAACTCGACTCTCCGATTTCTCATTCCAAGACGTTATCCATTGCACCCCAAAAGTATTAATTCACCACATCCTTGTGTATGGATGGCTCATGTTAAAAGAAGTTGTGTCAAATATCAAGGATGAAAGTGTAGTATTTGTTCTCTCCTCATTTAAGATGTAAGAAGACGACCCACCCCGTCGATTCCAACCCCGCAACAGCACCTTGGTGTAGGTGTAATTAATATCGACGCCAGCGTGACTGTGATCTCGGGAATTGGATAATTTCTGTCCTTGGCCAATATTCAAATGCATGCATATGGGCCACCCCTTATGTCACATTGTGCCTTAGTGAGTAGGTCATTTAAATACCTAT
>CAHIKZ030000870.1:115000-130000 GCA_903632075.3 Acanthosepion pharaonis
GTAGGGAGAGCAGCCTGAGGTAAGTAGAAAAGAGAGCAAAATACCACATTATAAGGCGTGCTACTCAGTAGGCCCCGGATATATGGTATCTCGGAAAAGAAGCAAGTGGATAAAATGCTTCAAGGTCACTCACAACAACATTCTTAATAAAAAAAAATATTTTTTTGCCTGCAAACAGTCATTTTTTTTAAATCGGTGTCACCCCAAGCAAGGCAGTACAGGTGTGGAGGAATTAGGAACAGAAACATTATTAATGAGGAGAAAGAGAAAAGAGCGATCAGTTGGACAGTAGATAACGATTGATGCTTCATTTAAATTCCTGCATATGAAAGCTGGCTGGAAAAGGTGGAGCTGGAAGGGAGGTCCATAGACGAGAAAAGAAACTGTCAGCATAAACGTTATGGTAACATCTAGCCATCTCAACTGTAAATTGATGAGACCTAGACGACAGTCTAGTGCTGCGCTTAGATTCCAAAGGAAAGAGCAACACCGAAGAATTACAATGAAAGTATTTGTAAAAAAGGTACAGAGAGGCAACTTTACGGCGGTGAGCAAGTGTTTGAAGCCGAGCTGCCAAATCAAGATCAATAATATTGCCGCTTCTTCTTTGGATCTTATCAAGGAGGTCCAGGTAAATAACAGGAGCACCGGACCATTTATGGAAACAATATTCTAAGCATGGATGAATAGTAGATTTATAGATATGCACGATAGATTCAAAAGGGAATTGTCTCGCCCAACACATTGACCCAACTTTCTTAGCAGTTGATCTATCAATGGATTCAATATAGTCTTTCCACTTCATGTCAGCTGAGAACATTAGCCCGAGAAGGCGCAACGAGTCACTTTCCTGGAGGGTAGCATCAGTCATACATGTCTTGCCTCCTATATATAACGTACGGTAAATCCTAAATCCAAACCCAAATCATTGACGCACAATAATACACACTAATTCGACTGGATAGTTCCACTCAATAGTCACTTAATAATCACCGCAGTCAGTAGCCTGACACCGCTATTTATACACCTGGCGGAAAACATATACTCATAAGTCCAGAGTGTCACGCTGGAAACTAGGTGTTGGTAGTTACCATTTTCTTCCTATATGACAGAAACCATAAAAACGCTGACAAAATCGGTTCACTTAATGTCTTCGTTGTTTTCATATAAAGAAGACGCGTTAAATTATTATTTTGCCGGAAATAGAGAATAGGAGGAGGCCGATAATAATATTAACCATGTTGAAGTGGAACAGAGTAATTTATCTGTATATATATATATATATATATATATATATATATATATATATATATATATATATATATACAGTGTATCACAAAAGTGAGTACACCCGTCACATTTCTTCAAATATTTAAGTATATCTCTTCATGGGACAGCACTGAAAAAATTACCTTTTGACACAATGAAAAGTAGCCTGTCTGCAGCATATATAACAGAGTTAATTTTTTTCCCCTCAAAATAACTCAAAATATAGCCATTAAAAGCTAAATCCCTGGCAACAAAAGTGAGTACACCCCTAAGAAACTACACCTCTCAAAAGTGAGTACACCCCTAAGAAACTACACTCCTAAATGTCTAAATTGAGTACTGCTTTTCATTTTCCCTCCAAAATGTCATGTGACTCATTAGTGTAACTATGCCCATTTGTTCATGGGGGGCAGGTGTATTCAAATTTGTAGTGCAGCTCTAACACTCTCTCTTACCGGTCACTGAAAGTTCCAACATGGCACCACATGGCAAAGAACTCTCTGAGGATCTTAAAAAACGTATTGTTGCACTACATAAAGATGGCCAAGGCTACAAGAAGATTGCCAACACCCTGAAACTGAGCTGCAGCACAATGGCTAAGATCATCCAGCATTTTAAAAGAGCAGGGTCCACTCAGAACAGGCCTTGGGTAGGTCGTCCAAAGAAGCTGAGCGCACGTGCTGAGCGTCACATCCAAATGCTTTCTTTGAAAGATCGGCGTAGGAGTGCTGTTAGCATTGCTGCAGAGATTAAAGAGATTGGGATTCAGCCTGTTAGTGTTCAGACCATACGCCGCACACTACATCAAATTGGTGTGCATGGCTGTCACCCCAGGAGGAAGCCTATTCTGAAGGCAATACACAAGAAAGCCCGCAAACAGTTTGCTGAAGACATGTCAACAAAGCCCATAGATTACTGGAACCATGTCCTATGGTCTGATGAGACGAAATTTAATTTGTTTGGTTCTGATGGCCTTAAGCATGTGTGGCGGAAACCAGGTGAGGAGTACAAAGATAAGTGTGTCATGCCTACAGTCAAGCATGGTGGTGGGAATGTCATGGTCTGGGCTGCATGAGTGCTGCAGGTATTGGAGAGTTACATTTCATTGAGGGAAACATGAACTCCAACATGTGCTGTGAAATACTGCAGCAGAGCATGATCACCTCCCTCCAGAAACTGGGTCGCAGAGCAGTGTTCCAGCATGACAATGACCCCAAACACACATCCAAGACAGCCACTGCTTTACTGAAGAGGCAGAGGGTAAAGGTGATGGACTGGCCAAGCATGTCTCCAGACTTGAACCCAATAGAACATCTTTGGGCCATCCTCAAGCAGAAGGTGGAGGTGCGCAGAGTCTGAAATATCCGCCAGCTCCGCGACGTTGTCATTGAGGAGTGGAAGAGCATTCCAGTGACTACCTGTGAATCTCTGGTAAACTCCATGCGCAGGAGAGTAAAGACAGTTTTGGATAATGATGGTGGCCACAAAAAATATTGACTGTTGACATGTTGTATGTTAATATTGACAACTTTTCCTAAGGGGTGTACTCACTTTTGTTGCCAGGGATTTAGCTTTTAATACCTATATTTTGAGTTATTTTGAGGGGAAAAATAAATTAACTCTGTTATATATGCTGCAGACAGACTACTTTTCATTGTGTCAAAGTGTCATTTTGTCAGTGTTGTCCCATGAAGAGATATACTTAAATATTTGAAGAAATGTGACGGGTGTACTCACTTTTTGTGATATATATGTATATATATATATATATATATATATATATATATATATATATAAACACACACAGGCACACACACACATATATATATATATATATATACAGAAAAATTAAATGTAAATGTAAATATAAATTTTGATAATTAAAATTCATAAATTTAAAATTGATATTTACAGTTATTTTTCTGTATATAATATTATCAATGCTCTATTTTTAATATAAATATTATTTTAATGTTTGTCATATTGGGCACTATATGAAAAGATTTTACTTTCGAACCATTATATTCTTAAATCTCTCTCTCTCTCTCTCTCTATATATATATATATATATATATATATATATATGTGTGTGTGTGTGTGTGTGTGTGTGTGTGTGTGTGTGTTCGTGTGTGTGTGTGCGTGTGTGTGTAGTGGAGAAGTGTGGGTTTTGAGCGCACATACACACACATCCGGTGCAATTTAAACTATTGCGCCGTTTCCTTAGCCATGAGATGTTATAATTTCTATTTTGTACGTATTTTCTCAACCTAATTAATTTTTTGCACACCTATAATTTTAGCGTTCATTGTCTCTCCTGTTGAAGCTTTAATAAAAGTGAAACATGTTAGATTGATAAATGCTTGTTATTTGTTCTTTATCTGATATATATCACCTACACAACCCCAACCTTTCTTTCTCCAATATTCGTGACATTCGTTCTAATTTCTGCAGTGTTTAATCTTTTCTCTTTGTGAGATTAATTTAAATTCTTCAATTGCTTCCAGTCAATTCTCTGTTCGAAGCTATCTTCGTCTTTACCGAAAAGATTGTAGTATACATATTCATGACCCCCGTGTTTATATTCGGGAAAATCTCCCGATTGCAAGGGAATTGTCTCTTGAAATCCCAGATGATTCTTTTACGTGCTTTCGATTTTCGTTATTGCACTCTGTTAGCTATCTCGTTTTTCTTTATCTCACTCGTTCTTTTCAGTACGATAATATATTAAACAAAATTTATGATAATATAGAAATAGCTCTTTCTCTACATCCAGCTGCTAATCTTTTTATGTTTGGTAATTTTAATGCTCATCACGTCAAGTGGCTTTAGTATTCTAATGCTACTGATGCTGCCGGTACTCAGACTTTCAATTTTTCTATTGCACAGTCTCTCAGTCAAATAGTGGGTTTTCCTAGTCGTTTCCCTAATAAATCTACTCAACATTCTTCTTTGCTTAGTTTGTTCCTTACCTACCCAACCCCCGACTCTTGTAGAGCCCCACAACTCTGTCCTCTTAACAATTCAGATCACACTGTAGTATCTATTGATATTTTTGAGCCATCTATTAAGCAGGAACCTCCTATTCACAAGTCTTCTTTCTGTTACCAGCGAACTGATTAGGATTAATTTCTTTACTTTGTTCGGGACGCCCCTTGGATTGATATTCTTAGCCTTCCTATTGAGAAATATACCACAGAAGTTTCTTCTTGGATTAAAGCCGGCATTGATGCTTTTGTACCACCTCGCAAATAAACCACAATCTTATCCTTGTTTCATACCAGCCTGTTTAGCGGCTATAGTCCATAGGAATAATAATTTTCGGGTGTACCAGCGGGATAATTCCGATCACAGCATACGCCTATTTGTTACTGCTTAAAATAATTGTAATCGTGTCTTCAAAGAAACTAAGTCTTTGTTTGTTGATAGAATGAGGCGCCACATAGTCTCTAACAAGTTTGGTTCACGTGACTATTGGTGGATCGATAATAGTGTGTTAAATAAGAGTAAGTTTTCTATTCATCTTCTCTTCACTCAGTTTGAGGTATTAACATCTTCTGGTGATAAAGCAGAATGTTTTGCTCGTAAATTCTCTTCATATTTTACTCTTGACTCTTCTGGAGTACTTTTATCTGCCTTTCCACTTAGAACTGAGTCTTCGTCTTTGGTTTCTGCTATCATTTCTAAAGTAAATCTTCACAAAGCACATGGACTTGATGGTTTCCCTGCAATAGTCCTTAAGATATGTGCTCCTGGTCTTTCCCCTGCTCTCTCTAAGCTCTACAATAAATGTCTTGTTGCTTTCTGCTTGTTGGAAATTCTCTTCTGTATTTCCAATCTTTAAGAACTTAGGCGAACCATATGATCCTTTAGTCTTCTACCTCTTTTTGGCAATGTACTAGAGGCTCTAATTAACTCTGATTTGGTTAAACATATTACATCGCAGGGTCTTCTTTCAGATAAGCAATATGGCTTTCGCTTCTATAGGTCAATTGCTGATGTGTTAATGATTGTTGCTGAAAGACTCTATTAAGCTTTAGATAAGAACAGTGCAGCTCGGGTTGTTGCTTTGGACACATCTCGAAAGCATTTGACAGGTTTTCGCATACTGGTCTTCTTCAAGGGTTGAAATGTTATGGTCTTTCTGAATTAATTTTTTAACTGATCCAGTCTTTCTTATCTAATCGTGAAATGAAAGTTGTCTTGAATGGCCACTCTTCTAGATCTTTTTTGCATAAATGATCTATCGTTGGACCTACGTTGTTTCTAATTTTCATAAATGACCTTCCTGATTTCATCAATTCTCAACTCGGTACCTATGCTGATGTCACAACTATTTACCCATGTCTTAATGACGTACAATCTGTTGTTAAATGGGGCAAGGAATGGCTTGTTATTTATAACGTCTCAAAAACGAAATTGATGTTTTTTAATTGTCTGAGAGAACGCATTTGACCTTTCATCAGAATGGCTGATGCTAACTTCCAGGAGAGTGATTAATTGCGCCTAACGTTTTCCACTGACATGAAGTGGAAAGAGTATACTGAATACATTGTTAATTCTGCAACTACAAAAGTTGTTTCACTATGTTGTGATAGACAAATTTTCTCGCCAGAAACTATCTTACACACTTATAAGTCTACAATTTGTCCATGCTTTGAATATTGCTGCCACATCTGGTCTGATGCTCCTGCTATATATTTAGAGATACTTGATAAAGCCCAAAGAAGAATCTGTAATGTTACTGATCCTAACCTGGCATCTTGGCTTTAGTCACTTTTCCCACCGCCGTAACATAGCTTCCCTGAGCCGTTTCTATAAATACCTATAAATACCTTCATGGTAATTTATCTAATGTACTTTCCTCTCTGGTATCTAGACTTTATGAATTTAAGTGCATTACTTTGGCTACAATGTCTCCTCATTTTATAGTTGAAATGGCTAGATCATAATACTTATTCTTTTATTGCCCTCTCTCCTTAACAATAGTTTATCGCATATTCTCTAACACTCAGTAATCTCTTGCGTCCTAGCGGCTTTATTCTTTATTGTCCTGCTTGGAGTAAAATGATTAATATATATATTAATATATATATTTGTCATCCTAAACAAATTGGATTACAACAAAAAACTAGACCACATACTCCATGATCACATAAAGTTTAAAAAACTTAACAAGAACCCGACCAACCAACTAAAACCAAAGATTAATAAACTTATTAATGCTAATAATGCTGAACAGAACTCTTTAAAACTCCCTAAAATTGTTGGTGATTATAGACCTGGCTACATATATGGCACTATAAAACACATAAACCTAACTATCCTCTCCGTCCTATCATGACTTTAAAAAATTCCAACTCCTGTATATCATCTAACAAAATACATCAACCAACTTATTACTCCCTATCTTCCTAGTAAATATAGTGTTAAGTCAACATTAGAAGTAATCCAAATCCTAAAAAAGTGAAAAACCTGACAATGAAATCATGGCTTCACTTGATGTTGAAAACTTATTTACCAATGTCCCTGTTAGTGAAACTATTGACATAATCATAAGAAATATATACAGTAACTCATCTTTACCCCCACTTAAAATTAATCCTAATATATTAAGAAAACTACTATTAACTTGTACTACTGAAGTCCCTTTCTTCGATCATAATAACAATATATATAGACAACGTGATGGTGTCTCCATGGGTTCAGTATTGGGCCCGACATTTAGCAATTTCTACATGTCGAACCTTGAAAATAAGTTATTTACAGATTTTAAAAACCATCAATCTACCTAAGATACGTTGATGATATTCTTATGTTAGTTAAAAATACAGATGAAATAATTCAACTTCAAAAACGGTTCCAAAAATAATTCTGTCCTTAAATTCACATATGAACTCAATACTAATAATAAAATCCCCTTCCTTGACATATTGATAAACACAAATAATAACAAATTTACTATTTCGCCATACAAAAAACCTACAAGCATAAATTCATGTACACTTAACTACAAGAGCGAATGCCCATATTACTACAAAATAGCAATTATAAAGAACCTAATACATCGTGCAGAAACTAATTCATCCACCAAACAGATTTTTTACAGTGAACTAAAGAATATAAAACAGACATTTATTAATAATAGCTTTCCAAACTATATAGTTGATGAACAAATAAGATGCTTTCTTAGAAATCTCAATAATAAGCAAATTGTACATAATACTGCTTCTACTGATCTCAAATATATTAATCTCCTATATCGTAATCAAATGCATACTAATTATAAACAAGATGAAACACATACTAAAAAATTTAGTAAATTCTAATATATCAACTACAGATCCTAGCAAAAAATTAAATTAATCATATACTACACTAAATCTAGTATATCCAACTTAATACTGCAATGATTCTTCTCCCCCGGTTAGCGATTTGCAAAAAAAACAACATAGTTTATAAATTCAAGTGCCCTTTGGGAGAGTGTATCTCCAACGAATTAAATAATATTTATGTTGGTCACACCACAAACTCGCTTTCACGACGCTTGACACTACATTTTAATGAAAACTCTAACATTTTTAGGCATTTAAAACAACATGCCTGTCCGCACACACAATTCCGTAAAATACTTGTCGAAAACACAACTATACTTCGACATGAAAACAATAGACAAAAACTAAAAAATACTTGAAGCATTATACATCAAACAGTTAAAACCCAACCTAAACAAAATCAACTATGGAATCTCTACAAATATTCTTAAATGTCTATAATTTCTATAATTGGTAACAGAAGCCATTGGTTTATACCAACGGCTTTCCTTATTTCATTCTACAATTCACTCTCGTGTAGTCATGTGACGTCATGAGATGCGGTGCGATTTTCGCTTCTAGCGTCTTATATGCGCGTGTTCATCGTTGCTTAGTGATCCACTATGTAAACAAAACAATGACAGACTATCATCGCTGTCGTGTCCGTATATTGTTTGATATGCTTGTAATTACATCTTTGATAATGGCTTGAGTAAGCCAAAAGCTTAGATTTTATTAAAAAATAATGGATAAATATTGTAAATTTCTTTTTTCGGTTAATGATAATGTTACCAAACTTATCAGAAGATACGAAAAAATTTTACATAAAATAAATAGACAACACTTGTCTATATTATTTAATGAAACGTGTATATATATATATATATATATATATATATATAGAAAAAGTTTCAAATTAAAAATTATAATGTTTTATTTTATGAAAGTATTTATTTATTTATATATATATATTTGATATTTCAAATTGTCCTCAATTTTTCATCAGAAATAACTGTTTGTTACAAATAAATTAAAATTACTGTTTGTTAGCAAGTAGCGTCCTTCGCGAGACGCGGACGTCACGTGATATGGAACGTCACTGTTCGGATATTCCTAACTTAAATCTAACTGTCATAAATATTTAAAAATTTTTTTTTTTTTTACTATATCTAAAAAAAAATTGCTTAACTACTGAAATATTTATAAAGATTTAAAACACCTAAGTCCCTATTCAACCCTAGTTTATGTGTATTTAATTTTAAAATCCAATATGTTTCTTTTTTTCTGCGTGTGAATGTGGAAGTAAAATCGGAATCTATTAATAAACATTTGCAGTTTTCTAATGTGTGTCCTGATTGATTGTTGTGTTTAGCTATATATATATATATATACTAGAAGCATAAACCGGCGTTGCACGAGCTTGATTCAAAATCGTACGACTCATACAGCAATCGCTATCGCTTGACTTAAAATATTTTTGCCATTCCTTGCCTTTAAAGGAGTGCCCTTTGCCGTGCTGATGTTGCTACATGCCTTACTTCTTTCTTATCTCACACTGCGAATTTTTTCTAAGTTCTATACTAAACATTAAATCTGTTACGAAAAAAGAACTAAACAAAATGAACACAAAACGATCAGCTTTAAAAAAGGACTCGTAACTGGAAAAACCGAATGAAAAAAGAATGTTAACAACAAATACTTTTTCACAGCCAACCCATTTCTGCGGAATCAGAATCAAGGTTGAGTTTAAGCAAGCGAATGAGCCAATTGGAGTAATTGGAGAATGTTAGCCAAGCCCGGTTCATTTTTCTGAAAGGCATCCCTCAGATGATTTATAGAGATGGTTCGCCATTCCTTGCTCCAATTTATAGCAGATTGTAGGTCATTTTTTTAAATCAGCTGTCAGTTTGACCTTATCGAACTGATCAGACTTACTTTTGAGACAAGAGTAAATGGTTGTATCATCAGTATAGATACCAGCTTGAGAACTGATGTCATCAGGAGGGTCATTTAGGAATTAGGAAGTAGGTCCAAGGGTCGAGCTCGGGGGTGGGGGTACTTGCATTAATACAAAAAAAAAAAAACTTAAAGAGACAACTTTCATTTTGTGATTTGATAACAAAGACTAAATCAGTTCAAAAACTCGCTCAGAAATACCATGTCGTTACAACTTGTGAAGGAGACCAGTATGCCAAAAACCTGTCGAATTATTTTGAGATGTCCAAAGCAACAACCCGAGCTTCACCATTATTATCAAAAGCTTCATAAAGTCTTTAAGCAACATAACTTCTTAGGAAAGATAGTTTCCCGGTGATTGCTCCACGGCTAAACTGACTGACACTCAAGGCTAGAGATTGCAATCTGTCCTAATATTTAACTTATAGAAAGAAAGAAATTTATTCATTCATTCATTTATCCAGTTAAAACATTTTGTACAGTTGTGGTCAACACTCTCCTCCATCTTACATTCTTGGTTCAAGGTGACATTCAAGGCAGAATAGTGCAATGGCTTGCCGGTTCCTTTTGCACCGGAGATGTTGAGGTTACCCTGTGCCTCCATCAGAAGTTGAAGGGACAAGACCTAGAAAACCGCAGGTGGTTTGAATTCAGAATTTTCCTTCTCCTAGACTGGCGGTGATATATGCAGGCAGTGAGCTGCCCGGATTACTTCCCCATTCTCAGCCGTACCGACAAGATCCAAAGGAATTCAGGGCATTACATTTGGGTGCTGCTTGGCTGCAGGAGTTGCCAATGTTGACAGCCAAGCGCTTTCGGGGTTCCATTCCAGGTTTTCTGTCTGGATTTGCTCCCATAGTCTATTCCGTGTTTTGGATATGATCACAAGGCAGTGGAGGTTTATAATCAGGGTTTTCCTTCCACTAAATGGACTGCCTTTCTTGGCAATCGTACTCCACCCACCCGATGCCGCTGTTTTATGAGGCGCCAATATTCCGTCTTCGCTCATTCTTCGGCTTGGATCTGAACTTCAGAAGGGCTTTATAGATATTGGTAGCTTGGGGCACCTCAAGATGGTGTAATGGTTAGCAAGCTTGTCTCGCTAGAATAATCACGACTAAGTAGTGCGTTCGATCCTCACTAAGTGCCTCATACTTTCGGCCTTGTGCCACATCTAAACTATGCTTAGAACATCGCTTTGGTCACCCCGGCGTAGTGTAATGGTTAGCAAACTTGTCTCGCTAAAACAGTTATGACTGAATAGTGAGTTCGATCCTCACTGGGTGCTCCACTCTTTCGGCCTTGTTCCACATCTAAGCTATGCTTAGAAAATCATTTCCCAAACCTTGCTGTCACAATTCTGTATGTTACAGAATAAATATCTAGACATTGGTAGCTTGTCACCATTATCACATTCGGCTATGACAACCTTTGGGACATATATATAATGTACGTATATAAACATTATATACAATATAAAAATGAAATTATAGAAGAAATGAAAGTCATGACATTCCTAAAACACGAAAGGTAACGTAGCAGACTAAAGTGGAATTCGAACTTTGGTCGACGAGTTCACTATTTGTGCCGATAGCCGTTAAGCACCGCACACATCCCTCTAAATGCGAAATTTGTCTCGACATGTTTGGGACCTTAATCAGAAAATCGGTGGCTGTTAGTAGCCAGATTTCCCTTTCTGCGCCGATAACCGTCACAGTACCCGCATTTGAAAGGTGGAAGCACAGTTAGCGGTTCGGCTAGAGGAATCAGAGAGCCGAGATTGAATTCCATTCACTTACGTTCCCTTGAATGAATCCATCTCTTCTATACCCCCCAGCTATAGGTAAATAGCAAGACAGACACCGGCTCAGTTGATCCCGGGTGAATGTTGCAACAAGTACAAGTGCATTCCTGAAAGGAATAATGCATTCTTGAATATTGTTGCCACATCTGGTCTGGTACTTCTTCTTTAGAATCTCAAGATTATCTATCTGGAGATTCTGGGCAAAATCTAAAGAAGAATCTGCAATGTTATCGGTCCCTTCTTAGTATCTCGGCTTCAATCACTTTCGTTTTGTGTTGTAGAGTAGTTTTCACAGTGGTGGCTTGTATTTCAATAAGTCGCCCTAAATTAGGTTCGACGTACCAAAACGTTAGGAACTTGGAAATAAGAGTTAATGACGCAGCAATATAGTTGTGATGGTTGGTACTTCAATGTCCGATATCGACTGACTCGCTCAACACCACTGAGCCGCAACTGGCGACTGCTACTACTACTTATCTGTGGGAGAGTCCATTACAATAGAATAGGTATTATGGCATAACATTTTGACATATACGTTCGTGGTAATTGTTCTGATGAGCTTTCCTCTTTGGTTTCATTTTTAAAAGTTGTTATTTATACCCACCTTTACCCCCGATACAAATTGTACATATGTGAACTAGTTAGGACATTATAGAGACTTTGAGGTATTATGGCGGCTATAGTAAGTATGGTAAGTAAGAATGTGTTGTTTTGGTGTAAGGAATACTGTGGTATGTTTGGGTCAGTAATCGTGGCTAGCTAAGTTTAAGATAAGACAGATTGAAGACCAGCCTTCCCCATCTCCCTTTTTGGCCCTGTGCCACATTTTTGTATTTTGAAAATAAATATAGCTTTCCTCTTTGGTACGTCGACTACAAAAATTCAAGCTTAGTACTAAACTGGTATGTAGGTATCATCATTTGACTGTTGAAATTGCTAATGTTGTTTTCTTTCACACTTCTCGCCAATGGAACTCTCTTCCAGCTTTTTGCTTTTTCTGTCAGCTTTAATCTCCAAGAATTTAAATGCGACATCTATTGACATGTTCTCTCTCCTTGAATCGAATTCTTTTTATTGCCTTTTCTTCTCAATAATGCTCCCTTTTCGGAAAAAGTTTGGACTAATTCTCTTAACTACAGGTATCATAATTTCACGAAAATAGTACACGTTTTTTTTTTTTTACTGTAAATTACAGGTGATAGTAGGGGTGCGTATTATAAATAGATTTAAACAAAAATATTTTTTGTTATTGATTTCTAATAATAAATACGTACTTGTTCTAAAATAAGAAAGATATTATCCCAATTTTCATTTTAATTCCAGCAATAATAATTGTAACTTTTTTTTGGCAATGAATTTATGTTTATCAGTAACCGCATTTTTATTTGGCAAAGATATAAAAAATCTAAAAAAAGGTCAATTTCAAAGAAAAGAGGATGTCAAGTTAACAATTTATTGAAATTATAATTTTTATCATCATCGTCATCACCACTTTTTTTTATTATAAAATCAATATCTAAATTGTCATTAAACAAATTATCATTCACAATATTATTTTCGTCCTGTTCAAAATTATCTTCGGCCTCTTCATTCTCTTGTCAAAAGATTCTATTACTTTTTGTTTAAAATTTGCACTATAACTCGCACATTTTGACGGTAAAATAAAATGTTATATTTTTCGGGAAAACCGCTGGTAATTTTCAACATTATTTTAGCCGCTTAGTTTCGATTTTATTCTTAATGTCAAGGTTGATAAAATGTCTGTAATTTTTTTTTTGACAAAATTTATAGATGCGTATTATACATAGGGATAGATATATTTCTTAATTTTTGGATCATTTGTTGCGGTGCATATTATTTATGTGTGTGTATTATTTTCAAGTAATTACGGTAAATTAGATGGTCGTTGGAGCCGTTGTATCCATAGACAGCAGCTATTTAATTAAGGTAGAGATTTTCCAAGAGTAGCTTAGATGTGGCACAAGGCCGAAAGTATGGGGCATCCAGTGAGGATCGAACCAAGCTTGCTAACCATTACACCACGCCGAGGTGCCCCTATTTAATTAAGGTATGGTTAGTCTTAGAACAGGTGGGACTCTCTTCCAGCTGCTTGCTTCCCTGTCAACTTCGACCTTCAAAATTAGACCATACCCGGGCTGCTGCTCTGGAGAAAGGATTAGGCCACACAGGCGAAAGGTTGTTATCAAACAGAAAAGGCGCGTAATGTCTCGGTCTGTAAAGTGTGTTGTAGCTAAGAAAAGAAATACGCCAAGTGGCGACCTGGGATGATAAAATACTACTACCATTGTCGTTGTTGACGAAGAAGTGATAGAAAAATAAGAAGCAGAAGCTTTTAAATTCTCATGATAAGAATGACTTTCATAAACTCGTGAGAGTTTACTTCAATCTTGAAGACGCATGTTCCAAACATCTGAATATTCGTCAAAACGACTCCAAAAATGCAATTTAGCCGAGGTAGGTCAAACATTTCTCACGCCTCTTTGAGATTCAACTTTCACCTTTGAATTTCAACTTTCAACCTTTTAAATCGGTGTCATTTTGTGTTGTGAACTTTTTGAAGTCAGTAAATTTATTTTGTCGCTAAGAAATTGATTTAAACGAACTGTTGCTCGAAAAGAAAATCCCTTTGTAGTTAAGGAAAACATTTGTTTCCCATTAATTGTTGTTATCTCAGAGAAAACTGATTTGTATATGAAAGAACGAAAATTAAGAAAGGAAAAAGTTAACACTTGCATTGATAATTTGAGGCACAGAAGGGAAATTGTGCACCTTGTAAAAAATTATTTGTCATTGTAATAAATGTTTGTTTCTCTGCAAATTTCACACCAGAATCTTGTCTATTTTTTTTCGCCTTTCAAAATACTTGAGATAAGATATTTGATATTTTCTCTTCTCCATTTATTCCCTAATCCTTTTAACACACACACACACACACACACACACACACACACACACACATATATATATATATATATATATATATATATATATATATAAAGAAATAATTCGTGCCTGATGAGTTGATAGAACAATGAAACTTTAAGTTGCTCTTCGAACGTAGGTATATGTATATTTCTTAATATACACTTCTTACCGCTATCTAACCACATTGAGCACTGTTTTATTTCAACCTTACATTATATTGAGTAAATATTTATTCGCTTATCTGTGTATGCACGCCAACGTACTTATATACGCTTGCTAATATCTACTTATTTGATTAATCCACATTAATACCAATATATATATATATATATATATATATATATATATATATATATATACAAGCTTCATTAAAGACGTCTGACAATGTACTGCGATTAAGCTTTTTATTCAATTTTTCTTGTTTTCGTATGAGTTTTTTTTTACATAAAGTGTGTAAAAACTGCCCAAATGTTCTATATATCCAAACCGCATATATATAGTGATTTTCCAAGCGTAGTTTGGATGTGGCACAAGGCCGAAAGTAAGAGGCACCCAGGGAGGATTGAACTATTCAGTCGTAATTGTTCTGTGAGACAAGCTTGGTAACCATTACACCACCTATATATATATATATATATATATATATATATATATATATATATATATATATATATATGTTACGGAATTTATGTCCAGAAGAAAAAACACTTTACG
>CAHIKZ030000870.1:135000-170000 GCA_903632075.3 Acanthosepion pharaonis
TTATGTGAAAGTCGCTCAATTGAGCCTCAGTTCGAAGGGGGAAATCGGATATGGGTACACCGGAAGAGTCGAACGTTGAATTGAATGAGAATTTCCGAGATTGGACCGTGATTACGATTCCAATGTAATAAATATTTTATTACATGGAATATTAGAGTTTGACCCAATTTATTTGTTTAAATGTTATTTTATAAATGGATACATATGTTTAAGTAGATGTTCTGTTTTTACTTATTGATTTATTAAACAGTATATTTATTTATTTACATCTACCGGCCTGAATATTTCGAGAAAACTTGTTAGAAAATCATGCGTCCTCCGACTAAGGCACGTCATATCGAATGAGGGTTTCCCATTGAGGACGCAGGTTTGTATCCTACCGAGGGTGCATATTTTTCTAACAAGATTTATCGAAATATTTAGACGGGTAGATGTAAATAAATAAATATCAGTCAGTTATGTGCCATGTACGATACACGCTTATGCGATCATGTATCTTTCGATATATGACTGACGAGGCAGATTTTTTCCCGCAGTAGGTTGCCATTTCTTTCTAGGGTAGACCAATTGCCATCCAATTCTATAAAACTCGGTCTGTCCTGCTATTTACCCATAGCTGGGGGGAGAAGAAGAAGATTCATATCTTTCCCAAGTACGTAAATGAATGTAATGGATACGACTGGAATTCGAACTCGTCTCATTCCGAGCCGCTATCCATTACTCCACCGTAAATAAATAAAACCGGAGAATATTAATATATTGTGTATTAAGGCAGCAATCTTTCATTTATGCATGTTTCATTAAAAACGACAGACATGATATTACGGTTAAGCTTTATTTCATTTTTCTTGTATTCGAACAAGAGCTTTCTTTTTTGGACACAGAGTGTGTAGAAACTGTCCAAATTTTCTATAGTCCCGAGCGCTTTCAGCTATACTTTTAGCCATTATCAAGGATGATTTTATTTTTCAGTTTAATTGAGTGTGTGCATTATGTGTATGTTTTTAGTGAGTTATATAGATGTATTTATTTTCCGAACACGGTCAGCATATTGTGGCCTAACCAACTCTTAACAATATTAACTACGAACTATATATATATATATATATATATATATATATATATATATATAAATATATATATTTATATATATAATATAAAATAATATATATATATATATATATATATATATATATAAGAGTTTTGGAGGAAAGATATATGACAAAGTGGAAAAAGTTTTCGTGTGACGCGTTTCATCCCTTAGGACTCCATCGGACCAGGTTTGTTTACGGTTTTTTTTTTATATGTGTTTTGGGTATGTCTGGCAACTTTCATTTAGATTCTTTTTGTTTTTGTTTCATCATCTTTCATTAAATATCCGACATTGTGATAACAGAAGATCTGTCAAGGACGATGAAAAGTTGTAAGAACCTGGATGCAAATTGACTGTCGATGAATTAGCGATTAAAGCACTTTCTAAATATTTACGTCTTAATGAATTATTTTCTCTTTTAGCTAGAGTAGCATTTTCATGTCAAATTTGTTGTCTCTTTTGTGTTTATAATCTTTTATTTAAACTTCCTGAGGTTTCTCCAATATATTATTTCTGACAATCACTGCAGTTGATAGAATAAATTCCTCCTTCAAATTTTGGCTTGAATTGTTTTGAATTGATTAAGTCTTTTATTGTTTTAGATGTAGTTGTGGCAAATTTTATGGTGAGTTTATGGTGAATTCTTTTTCGATTGTAGTTGTTATAGTCCAATATAGTTTTGTAGAACAATATATTTCATTGAATTTAACAAATCGATTAGAAACCTAATAAAAAAGTCAAGTCATGCTATAGACTAATAAATAGAATATTATCCTAGAATACCCAAACTTTAGGGTCTCCCTAAAGCCCACAAAACAGGCATCTTAATTCGCCCCTTTATTTCAGGAATAGGCAGCGCCCCCACCCACAAACTGGCTAAAGCCATTAAAAACATTTTAACCACTCTCCTTGGAACAATCAGTACATCACATATAAAAGAATCAAGACAACCTAATTGAAAAACTAGGGAAACAAATATATATATATATATATATATATATATATATATATATATATATATATATATATATGTGTGTGTGTGTGTGTGTGTGTGTGTGTGTGTGTGTAGAAACTGTATTTTAAGTGACCAAGTGTCTATTTTCATTGCAAGCAGTTTTAATGAAAGTCCTGACAAGTACGTAAGCTTGTCTATACGATATACATAACAATAGGAGTAAATAGATTAGCTTATCACATCCGGTTAACACCGCTCCCCCGTCCCTTGAACAGGAGTAGATGTTTATTCCTTGTTTCCTGTTTAGAATTGGCCTCCAGGTTCATTAAAGTTTATTCCAACTCTGTACTTGTAACGTATCCACCTAAACTCTGAAATTTTTTTTACTATTTATATTTTTTACTTCAGTAGGAGTAGATAGGTTCGCCTATTGTCCGGTTCATACTCCTCCCCGGTCTCTTGAACAAGAGTAGATGTTTATTCCTTGTTTCCTGTTTAGAATTGGCCTCCCGGTTCATTAAAGTTTATTCCAACTCTGTACTTCTAACGTATCCACCTAAACTCTGAAATTTTTTTTACTATTTATATTTTTTACTTCAGTAGGAGTAGATAGGTTCGCCTATTGTTCGGTTCATACTCCTCCCCGGTCTTTTGAACAAGAGTAGATGTTTATCCCTTGTTTCCTGTTCTTGGATTGGGTTTCTGGTTTCTTCTAAAGTCTACTTCAACTCTATACTTCTAAAGTCTCCGTTTAAACTCTGAAATTTTGTTTACTATTTGTTTTTTCTTCCTTCAATCGGAGTAGATAGGTTTGCCTATCGCCCGGTTCATAATCCTCCCCAGCTTTTTGAGCAGAAATATAGGTTTATCGCGTGTTTCCTGTTTCGGATTGGGTTTCTGGTTCCTCCTAAAGTGTTTTCATTCTCTTTCACTTACAGCAGCCGCCTTGCGTCTTGATAGCATTATCGCCTTGCTTGGGGTGAATTGATTAAAAATGGAAGAAGCTTGGTTTTGGAGGTATTTAATGTTACAGGCCAGTTTTTCTTCCATTGAGCCACCAAAGGAGATCATCTCGATTTCTGGAGGTGCACTCATAAAACGTAGCTTTATTTATTTTTTTATCTGCAGAGCTATTTACACATGATCTGAGAATGTTCCTGGGCAAATCGTTAATATAAATCAGATAGAGGGTAGAACTGAGGTGAGAGCCTTGGGGGAGACCTGCATTCAAATGCTTACTTTTTTGCAACGTCGAGCCCGGTCAGTGCCAGGATGGATGATAGCTTTGGGATATCAGGTGCTGTAAGCGCGGACGTGCGGGTGGTGTAATGGGCAATGACTCGGAATTGTTAATCAGGGAACCGAGTTCCAATTCCTGTTGGGTTCGTTATGTTCACTTACGCGCAAATACCCTTGGAAAATATATGAACCCACCTCGTCTTCTACCAACTATGGGTTAGTAAGACTTGTATCACTTTTGATAAAATCCATATAAGAAGCTGCAACGTTATCGGTCCTGACCTGTCATCTCTGCTTCAGTCCCTTTCCCACCGCCGTAACGTAGTTTCCCTGTGCCTTTTTAATAAATAATTTCATTGTAAGTGTTCTTATGAACTTTGCTTTATGGTAAACTTTATGAAAGTAAGCACAGTACTAGATTGGCGCTAAGGTCTCATCATTTTACAGTTGAAATGGCTAGATGGAACCGTAAGTTCTATGCTAACAGTTTCTTCTATCTCGCTTCTCTTCAGGCTTCTTTCTTCCCAGTCAAGTTTGAGCTTCAAAAGTTTAAATGCAATATTAATCATTATCCTCTATCTTCTTAATTCTTGTTCTTTTATTGTTCTCGCTCTCCTTATTCTCATATTCTGTGGCACCCAGTAACACCTTGCGTAGTGGCTTTATTGTCTTGCTTGGGGTGAAATGATTTCTAAAAAATCGCTAAACAATTATTATCTCAAAAAGAAAAAATAAATTCTTACAATCTAAAAATATTTTCTGGCTTTAAATAACCTGGAAATAGTTGATAAGCTGTAGAAAACGAATGAAACAAAACAAATACTTTTTTCTTCAATGCGGTGATAATCGTGATAGCATTCAACTGGGAGAAAAAAGTCACCTTAAAAGAGACTTCACTTATCATTGGGATCTTTGGGTACATTTTCACGTTTAGTATGATTTATTTATTTGTTTGTTTATTTATTGTGCACGTATGTATGTGTGTGTGTGTGCGCGTGCGTGCGCGTGCGTGCGTGTATATGTATATGTGCGTGCTCGCGTGTGCGGGCGTGTAAGAGAGAATGAAAAAGAATGTGGTGAGAGAAACAAACTTAAACATAAATAAATGTTCAGTCTGTCTTTTTTTTCGTCCAGTGCAGTTCCTTTTCACGGAACCATACCTGCACTTGCAGCACACGGTGTATAGCGTCATCCGTAATTTTTATCGACCTTAGAAGGACCCACATTGTTTTTTTTTAAGATCCCCGCTTCGACCCCCTCCATCTCTTTATATCACCTGCTCTACCTCTCTAGAGCCGTCATCGAATAAGATCGACATTAAAAAAAAAACCTCCGCTTTCTTTATTTCTTTTCTCTTTCTTTCTCTTTTTCTACCTTTCAACAAACATTTTTGTTTTCTTTTTCTGTTTTTATTTTTACGCGCATGGGTTCTGACTGTCTGCCTGTCTGCTTGCTTGCCTGCTGCTTGTTTTCCCATCTGACAATACATACATATATATAAATATATATATATATATATTTCCCAGTTGCGACATTCAGTCTTCTTACGTTTGGTCGACTTGTCTGTCAGTGTCCGCCGGAGAAGCGGTCGACTTGATTTTTTTGCCCACAAAAACGGCTATTTTCATCTGTCCTTTCTTTCTTTAAGAAAGTAAATTTCGGCTTTTTTTCGTTAAAAATGGCCCAACCATTAACCTTAAGACTCAAGAGGCCTGATTCAGGAACTTCTTGGGGGTTCAGGCTACAAGGAGGGATTGATTTTAGTAACCCACTTTCTGTTCAAATGGTAAGTAATTTTACAATTTTATTTATTTAAGTTTAAGTTTTACATATTTTTGTTCAACCCCCAAATGAGGCGAAATCGAAAAAAAAAAAGGGGGGGATGGGAATAAAAAATGTTTTAGTAAAATGAATGAAATTGAAATTTAAGATTACTTTTTGTTTTTTATAAATATTTTATTTATTTATTTTAAAAAAATCTTTTAGTTTTATAATTATGATTTTTTTTTTACCTTATCTTATATTGAAAAAAATAATTTATTTAAAAAAAACTTTCATGTTTCCCCCCGGAAGTTTTGGAAAACAGAATGCCATACTATGAAACAAAATTACAAAAACAATGAAATTATTGGAATTATTAAATGTATCACTGTGTGTACTATTTTTAAATGCTTGTTTTCAGTACGATTTATGATGGTATGACTGGTCTTTTTAAAGTATTTCTTTGTCATAACAAAACAAGCAATTAAAAAAGTGAATCGAGCTATTTTTTTTTAATGTTCTGATCCTCGCAAAAGAGGAAGGTGTTACTGTAAAAAAAGTGTAAAAGTAAAAAAAAAAAAAAAATTAAATAAATAAAAACAGAATCATAATTTGAAGAATCTTTCAGAAACTTATTAATTTTGCATTAAAAACGAAAGTTTGTAAAGAAAAAAATAAACAAAACACTCTTTTTCTTTACAATTGTGAATTGATTGATCCTCAAACGTATTTATTAGGAATAGATTCCACAACAGCTGATTTCAACAATTGACAGTCTTTCTTTACAGAGTGAGCAAGAAAAAAGATATATTTTTATTTTTTATTTACTTGATTCTCACTTTAAAGACTGACCGCCAAATAATCAGGGTATGAATAAGTTTTTCACGCCACATCAGATATTTCTAGATGTTAATTGAAAGATCGTTTTAAACAAACTAAAGTCAAAAATTTACTTTAATTTTAAAATACAGCGTGTCTGTAAACAGAGCAATAAAGTCTGGTCCATAAATAAATTTATAAAGTAAAAAAAAAAAGCAGTAACGAATTAATTTTTTTTTCCTTCGGATTTTTTGTTTATGGATACTTTTTTTTTTATTGTTGTTTATAAACGTAGAGAAATGACGAAAGCAACATTGATAAATCAAATAAAATTTTATTGCTAAATTCAAAAACGAAACATGGAGTTTAAAGTAAACACACGAATCGACGTCTGTACCAAATGAGCCACAGACTTCTATGCTATGAGATGTTTTCAAAATAAACTTTTTCAAAACAAACTTTCTGCTTAAACCTGTGTACACACGCATTGATTAATAAATGAAATGAATATGTACATATAGAAATGTGTGTAGCTGTCAGTGTCATACGTGCGTAACTGTACAAAAAACAAATATGCTCTCTTTCAAAAGTTGAAGCAGTTTTTTAGTGGTCATTTGCAATTTTTTTTCTCTAGCTTGATTCGAACCCTAATCGTTACGGTTAAGTGTAACCAATTAATTAATTTTTTAAAAATATCTGGTATTTTTCTATTGAAAGGGTGCTGAACATTTCTCGACCCAATCCACATCCCATATTTTTTTTAAACTAAAAACTAAAAAGGGATTCATGGTCGGGCCGCGAACTTTTCAACGAATTCTCATAATTTGTTCATTTCATAAAAAGTCCTTTTTTTTTCAATCACATACACAAAAAAAATAATAAAAAGTAAAGAAAGACTGATGGTTTTAAATTTCAACTACACATTTGGAAAGAACACTACCTTCCCACAAAGTCTCTTTCTGAGCTTTTTAATTTTTTTGTATGCCTGTCGATATTTTTTAGCCCAGTCTGGTTCAAGGCCAAAGCTATGGCGCGTCCAATAAGGATTGAACTCGGTACTGTACTGTAATAATAACGAATGGCTTGTATTGTATAGATAGGCTAGCTAGCAGCTTGTTAACCACTTTTTAGACGAAAAGTAGCTATCCACGGTCCGGTATTATCATCACAAAGTAGACATTTACGGCTACCCAAGTGCCAAGTCTGATAAAATGTGGCTTCTACAAAATAAATAAATAAATAATTTAGAATGCACTATCCAATGTTTTATACGTTTTAAAAATGAAATTTATGATATTTAAAACAAAAATGCTATAATCGTCCATAGATCAAGCTTAAGACAGTTAAGTTTTAAGTTAAAGTGTTACTAAGTTTTCTTTACCTTGAACCTATGATCCAGTCTCGATTTTTTCGCCCTTTTAAAACTTTAATTAATTAAATGATTCCTTCTTCTGCTCCAGTATTTTTTTTAAAAATCTCTTCTTGTTTGTTTTTTTTATGATAGCAACCGAAAGTCCACGCTGTTGATTGCTAAAACAAAAAACAAAACACACAAAAAACAACGAGCAAACAAAAATCTATAGACATTTGTGGTGACAGTTTTCCTTTCATATTTTTAGAACGGGTAGCAATATAGTACTGACCGCTGTGGCCTTGGTATTAAAATCAAAGAAGAATGTGAGGTGTAAACATCCGGTAAATGAGTCAACATGGTGCCTCAGAGTAGGGTAATGGTTAACGAGCTACTCCAATTGATCAATACTGGATAGTAGGTATTTTTATCCGTGCGCCCACGTCGCAACAGAATGTGACACAAGGTCGAGGTTTAATGTGGAAAGCCGTGCAAAAATTTCTCACTCCCTCACCTCGGCACTTCCCCTTTTGAGGTACGCCTCTGGCGTCGAGTAATGACACCAGCACCGTCCCGAAGTATAGGAACTACCTACGTTTGTATGCTTTTAGTTGCACCATATCATTTCTTGGCTTCTTTATGGAACCTGAGTCAAAAACTAACCAAAGTCCACTTCCAGGAGGGGGGGCATTTTACACTTACCAAACTGCATTTTTCTATTAAAAAGGGAGAGGAAAAGTCATCAGTCCTTGAGGAGCCCCAAAAAGAGGAAGTGTCGAGAAAACTGAATACTCGACGAATGGAATGTGGTAGAAGGCATATCACCTTAAAAAAATTATTCAACGTTTTAACAAGAAAAATCTCAAGTTGATGTTAAAAATTGTTGGATTTTAAAAGATTGAATGATGTCTCTAATTAACTGATTTGTATTTTTAGATACATTGTATTTATTTTTCTAGTTGAATTGTTCACCTATATTGCATATGATCCACTATATTGTATATAATTAGGTTACAATATAAAATTTGTGTTTTATTATGAATACTACCTTATGACAAATGAGATGTAGTAGATTGCAGGGCCCCGTATCATAGCTTCAGGGGGAGTCGAGTGACGAGGCCTTTACACCGGCCCTGATGATAACACCTTTTTTATCCCTCACCAAACTGCATTTTTTTTATTAAAAAGGTAGAGGAAAAGTCATCAGTCCTTGAAGTGTCCCAAAAGAGGAAATGTCGATAAAACTGAACACTCGACGAATAGAATGTGGCAGAGTGCATCACACGCCATTTAAGCAGACGTGGCTCCATGTTATTTGTGACCTTGTGTCAAACTTACCATCTGCGGGGGTGGTAGATAAATAATATAAAACAAAATTCTTTTATGACTATATAAAGTTTCGTTTTCATTTCTCTCTTTTGAAAGATTATCTGTCCTTAAAAAGAAAACAACACCCCCTGCCATTTGAAAACTAAAAATTGTCAGCTATTTAAGATTTTAAACTTAATTTTTTTTTTAAATTGATTTACTTACTTCATTCATTTGTTTGAAAGGAAGACGTACACATTCATTTTTTTAATTGTACCTTAATCTTTGTTTTCCAAGGTGTTATTAACTTCTTCCTTTTTTGACAAGTTCAGTCATCCCCAATATCTCTTTTTACTTTTTAAAATATTCATTTTAGTTCTTTGAAAGAAAAAAAAAATCTCAATTTTTGTCAGTGTTTGAGATAAAAGAACACGCAAACTTGTAATTCTATATATCCTCTCGTGTGTACATGAACAAAATATGACACAAAAAAACCAAAATCGATTTTAAGGTGCGTACATGGGATGAAATCTGCTCTTCCCTTTTGGGGACTCCTCTGGTCCCAGGGATTAACCCTATCCAGCTTCTGAAGGTGAGGTACTGTCTGAGGGAGATGGTCCCTTGGGGTTCAAGCATATTGTCATTGTCATGACGTCATCATATCATTTTTAACGCCGCAAACCTTCCATATGTCTGTATTGAATTGTTATGTGAGTCAAAAGATTTTACGGGGCTGCAATACGTTGATTTATTGAAAAGAAATTCATGGTTCAATTTGGGGCAGTTCAAGTAACCTTTCAAACTCTCAAGCCGGAAAAATAAAAAGAATTAACGAAGAAAATTAATAATCTAAAATTAAAAAAACAAATTTTAACACGGCTTAGAATTTCAGCACGACTTTTGATTATCTATCTATCTATCTATCTATCTATCTATCTATCTATCTATCTATCTATCTATCTATTCGTCTAGCTCTCTGTCTGTCTATCAATCATAGATACAGACATGTGTGTACACGAAGTGGGTCTGAAAATTTCTCAGTCCGACACACTTCCAAAAATAAACCCGACCAAATATCAGAATTTTTCAAATACTTCCTTGATCTGCTTGAAAACTTTTCAGCACCCCGTCATGCGGGAAAGATAGAAATGATTATCTATTATTATTTTTTTAATTTTATCATTTTGTTACCCGAAATTCGATGATTTTTTCTTTCTTCGATCATATCTGGTAAAAATGTAACTTTATTCTGGGTATCATAGGCAGTGAAACTTACTTCTGTCTGTGTAGTAAATTAAATTCAAACTTCAGGGCTCCTTTACCACTGTCTTTGTATCAGACTAGGCTGAAGTTCACTTCTCTTGATAATTTATGCTATAAAGCTAAAAACACTTGGTATTTTGAGGGTACCTAAACAAATGTCTCTCTACATTGATCCCGTTAATGTGGTGCTCAGATTTCAAAAACATTGAAATATTTATTAATTATTGGGATGAAAAATTGTTAAAAAGAAACAATAACAAAGGCCGGTGCGTACTACCCCTCGATCGAAGCGGGTGCAAGCCTGATTGGGGGCCACGGGCAGTGCTTTGTGACCTTCGCTACCTTATCAAAATTTGTTGTTTTTTTTTTACCTATATTTATATATTGCAAATAATAACTGACTATTAGTATTAAAGAACTATTTTGACGTTATTAGGGTTTTTTTTCTCGTCCAAATCCGTGAAAAAAACCCACTAAAATTCACTATTTTTATCCTTAATGTTGAATGTGTTTAAATATTCAACATTTTAACAAGAAAAATCTCAAGTTGATGATAAAAGTTGCTGAATTGTTGATTTATTTGAGATGGAATGATTTACCAACATGTCTAGACACTACTAGTGTATATTTATTTTCAATGTTTCTAGTTGAATTGTTCTCCTATATTGCATATCATCCATTATTGTAGATAATTAGGTTACAATAAAATTTGTATATATGAATACAATTGAGATGTAGTAGAGTGCGAAGCCCAGTATCATAGGTTCTGGGGGTGGGCACGAGACCCTTAAACCAGCCCGGAAACACCATTATTATTGTTGTGGTAGGATCCACCTAATTTGCATAATGGAGTACCGACCATATAAATATGGTTGGTACCGGGAAGAGAGGACGGAGGAATCAAGAGATTCAATCCAGAGACTCTGCCCGACTGCGACTAAGTCAACACATTCTTCAGGAACGGTCTTCCCAAGAATATACAAAAGACTATTGTGTACACTTTCTTGTTTCAATACATTTTGTTCTAAGTACATTTTGTGTTGTATTATTATTCCATGCATTAATCAAGTTTCAACAATTATCCTACACCAAGTTTCTTATTTATTTTCCTTGTGTTTATTTTCTACTTCATTTAGAGGCACGGTGGCATAATGGATTGTGGCTCGGCTTGGGGTAACGGAGAGCCAAGTTCGAATTCCAGTCAAGTTCATTTACTTAATTCATTTAAATATTTATTTTATTTCATCAATACCTTTGGGAAAATATCAATCCATCTCTACTTCTTTAAAATAGCAGGACAAACTTAGGTCGCTACCCTCTACGTGAAAGAACAGCCTGTAGTCCTTGTGTACGGACCGAGGGCGGCCCACATCGAATTCCGTGGTCTTCTGTTGTCGGTCAATAGATTGGAGAGGAGATTAGCACCACCAATCTATCTGAATGTCCACTGAAAAGATCACGAAGAATAAGAATCAGTCTGTTTCTTTTGCTCTCAGCATTCCACCCTCCTCGGCGATTGAAGCAGTCAGGGCACTGCTGATGAAAAATGTTGCTCCGTCTTACTACCCGAAAGAATGTTATTGTATGGTAAAAAAAACAAAAAACATTGGTAGTAAGATGGCTCCCGCTTTCGCTAAGTTCACCTTACAGACAAACTTTCAAACGAAACAATGTTTAAATTATTCATTTAACAATAAGACAGACGTACGTCTTATTTTGTCAACAAATAATTTTATCTTTGATTTGTATGGTAAAAAAAAAAGAAAAAAAAAAGCTACCATTGGATTCGAACTCACGATCATCGAATCTGCTTGCAAGAATCCAACCTGCAAGATATCGCACTAGACTGAGGCTTCTTTTTTTTCTTTTATAAATTTTAAATTTTTATCTATTTTAACTTGTGGAATTATTCAACTTATACAGCAAGGCAATTCTGAGAGAACAAGAAGTCCTACCAGGATTCATTATTGACGGCCACAATCTTAACAACATAAGATATGCAGATGACACAGCGTTGATAGCAGACACAGAAAGAACGCTACAAAAACTCCTACACTTTTTCTTGTGAAGGAAAGTGAGAAGAAAGGATTAAACATCAACTGCAAGAAAACCGAATACATGGTTGTCTGCAAAGGAATGAGCCCAAAGTATGAATTGCAAATCGGAGGTACCAAAATCAAACAAGTGTGAAAGTTTATGTATCTGGGAAGTGTTTTAGCAGAGGGCGGAAAGTGGAACACTGAAATCCAAAGGTGTATTGGGATGGCCAAAGATTCATCCCAAAAGTTAAGCAGAGTACTTAGAAATAGAATAATTTCGCTAGAATACAACGTGAACGCTTTTTTTTTTTACATAATTTTTTTTTTTTTTGACTACCCTTAAAAATTTAGGAACATATTCTAAATAATATAATATTATTTAATGTACTTTGGTATTTCTTCAAATAAAGTTTTAGAAAAGTAAATTTTATTTTTGAAAGATTTTTTTTTTTAATTAAAGAGAATTATGTTGTGTTGACAGATTTGACACTATGGTCGATTTTAGCTATTAAAAATCATTTCAATCGATTTAAATTCGGTTTGAAATGCAGAAAAGTATTTTGCTTATTGGAAATATTAAATTATCTTGAAATTGAAACTCAAATAAAAGCTTCAAAAAAAGATTTTTCATTTTTAAATTGCATTTTAAATCTTAGATATCGCTTTTTTGAGGTATCTATATTTAAATAATATTATAAAAACTAATCTTTATTCTAAAAATTATTCGATTATTTAACATGTAACTCTGATCAAAAAACTTCGTTCGAAACAAAGAAAAAGAGTGCCACTAGCACGCAAGGGGTTACAGATGATTGAGAACAAGAGTAAAGAGGCGTGTTTGAGGAAAGGACAAAGAAGAGGATGGGAACAAGCTCAGTGTGTCAGATGTTGATTGACACTTGAATATTTGAAGATTATAGTCATCGGGGAAGCAAGTAAAAGGGGAAGGGAGTTTCACAGACGGGAAGAAGAAGCTGTTTGAGAAGAGACGGTTACATTTAACCGTTTTGACAGTGTTAAGAGTGAGACCGAAATACCAGCCTGGTAGCATGTTTAAATTCATGAAGTCCGGGAACCAGCGACAGTACCTCGCCGGAACAGCTGCCGTGAAAATATTTGTAGAAGAGACAGAGGGAGGCCACAGCACGTCTGTGGTATAGCGATTGTAGACTAGATGCCAGATCAGGACCTATCATCTTGCATATTCGTCTCTGGATTTTGTCAAGGACTTCGAGACGTACAGCGGGGACACCAGACAATATGTGATAGCAATATTCCATGCAAGGACAGATGGTTGATTTATAGATTTGAAGGATGGACAGATGCGAAAAACCTTCTGGCCCGACACAGAGAGCCAATTTTCCTTGCGGTAGATGATGCTATTGATTCAATGTATCTATTCCATCTCATGTCAATGGACAGCGCGAGACTAAGCAGGCGTAACGAGGTGATCGTAATATCAATCCTCCTATATGACGATGAACGATGAAGAAGAAACTAGAAGCAACAGAAATGTAGTTATACAGAAGGATGTTGAGAATAACATGGGCCGGACATATGAGCATCGTCGAAGGTTAAAAAAAATATGTAAACAAAAAGGATACATACTTAATATAAAGAAGAGAGAGTTGACAATTTTGGGGCATATAATGAGCGCTTGGAAAATATGATACTCACGGGACAGGCTGAAGGCAAGAGGGACACAGGTAAACAACCCATATCATACATAGTGAGCTTAGGTAAGTAAATGGCAGAACAGGGTTTAGGAGCGATAACAAAAAAGACAAAATTTATTAAGAGCTACAAAGAACAGGAACTTGTGGAGAGCCATAATCGCCAACGTCCGGAGGGGACTCGGCATATATAAAATAGATTTTTTTTTTCAAAATTTCCTTTTTAATTTTAACTTGTTTCTGCAGATGGCCAATTGGTGTTAGGAAGATTGTGTTGCTTTAATGATCTGAATGGGGAGAGTTTAACGTTACGTATTCTCAGATGTTAGTCTCGAATACCTACCGCTGTTGCAGGTGTTTTCTTTTCTTTCTTTTTATTTAAGTATCCATTACAGTCCATAATATCTACTTGGGCATGTGGATTACCCCACTTACTTTCCTGAAAGAACGCCACTAGGGGACGCACCCTAAGCCTATAAATAAGAAGTTGTCTGTCATTCTCTTTTTCCTATTTTCACTCAGGAACAGTAAGATGTAGATCGAACGAGGAAAACGTTTTCCCCACGCATGAGCACGTATGCACCTTTCATTTCATTTTCTCTTGGACTTTCTCCTGCACGAAACTACACACACAAACAATTCACATGTTTAAATATTTTTTTTATTCATGTTCATGGTTTTGTAACACGCACCAATATTCTATTGTCTATGTATACCCTTGTTTTGTTAATACATATATCGTTTGTTTCTATTTATAGTTTTGGCGTTACTTTATTTTATCACCTGGACTCACATTCCGAGTCCGCCATTTTTGTTGTGGGATAAATATATTAGGAGACACGGGTTTTTCCACCTAAATACGACCAGCATACTCCCGCAACAGATTAAATAGTAGACTAGACCGAGATCTCTAGCTTCGGGTAGCAACCAGTATAAGATAAAGAAAACTCTGAATTTCAAAACGGTGGAGAAGACAAGGGGAAAAGGACGTATGGCTATTCGCAGATAACAAAAAGGAATCTGTTGAAATCCATGATCCCCTACGTCCTGAAGGGACATAGACTTAAAAAAAAATAATCATATTTGATGACATATAAACCTCCACCTCTTCATCACAAAAATATATCCCGGGTCTTATAAGCGAAATTGAGATATTACAGAGTAGGCTAATGTTTACCCAAACGTCGCAGACTACCATTATCTACTTGTAACACGACTAACTCCATAAAATTGTAATATTCAATGTAAATATAGTGTGGGGAGTCTTATCAAATACGTTAAGTACATTACCACAATTGTAAGCAAATATATGGATATAGATCCGACAGTATGAAGAAAAATATATACGGAAAAAACAAACAAAAATGAGATATATACAATTATGCTTTTTAATGTTGTATTGATAACGTTATAATTTATGAATATGTCCATGAAGATGGTTTATTATTCGAAACGTCCGACATGACATATTAACATTAAAACAGCATAATTGTATATAAGGATTTTTGTTTGTTTTTTCCGTATATATTTTTCTTCATTACCACAATTAATCGTTTTAATCTGTGAAATAGTTTGAATCTGTGAATAGTTTTTCTATTTCAATATTATGATAAATCTTAATTCTTAAGTTAATAATTGAGTAAGCTCATGGCAAGTTCTACGACAATAAAATAGCTGTAGAAATTCTCCTATCACATCGTTAAATATTTGAGCTTAACAACTTTAACAAAATATTGCAATAACAAACATAAATATGATAGCTGGTCGTTATTTGAAAAAGTGGGTAAAAAATAAAAAGATCTGAAATTGACAACATTTTCCATTTCACTAAAACAGCCATTAAGCACTTCTATCTTCTTTTTATCATTTTCTCACTGAAACCAAGTAGTGTCTTTTCTCCTCTTTACATGCGATAAAAACGGAATAGTCCATTATATATGAAGTATTGACAAGAGACGCTAAACACTTCTAACTTCCATTCTTTTTTTTTTCTTTTCTTTGATTCATTTTCACATTGAAACTAAGAAGTGTCTTTTTCCATCTTTTCGGGCGATCAAAACGGAATAGTTCATAATTTATGAGGTATTGGCAGATGTTAATCACTTCTTTCTTTCTCTTACTGAATCCAAGTAGTGTTTTTTTTTCCCCACCTTTTCACGCGATCAAAATGTAATAGTCCATTTATGAGGTATTGGCAGGGCATAACGGTCGTGCAAACTATCGAAGGGAGGGACAAACACAATTATAATAAAAAAAAATTTTTGGTTTAAAATCTTAGTTTACTCACGCAGCAAATAAATGCAGTTTAAATAAAATTGTTGAATGATTCATAAAATAGCATTCTATAGACCTTGACACCTGGCCTATATCTATTCAGTTGTGACGCTCAGATATTTTAATGAATAAAAGAAATAGTATGATTTCTTTTTCCTGTTCATGATCCGTATTTGACAGAAATCATTATTTTTGTTTGCAATGGACACCAGTCATGAATTCGTTCCCAGTTGTTTTAAATTATTATTATTTCTCTTTTTTTTTCCTGGGATGTTCCGTTTTATTAAAAGAAACGGCATAATTCTAATTAATAAGTAGGGAGATCGGGTTGCTAATACATACTTTTTATTTTTGTTTTGTGTTGTTTTTTGGGTTTTTTTTTAGATTAAAAGAAATTCTTACATGCGACAAAATTAAAAAAAACACTCCTAGATTACTGATGCAGATAAATATAATCATTGTAATTGCAAAAATAGATGTCACTTCTCTTTTTTTTCCTTTCTTCTTTTTCCCTCTTTCTCTTCGTTTTCTTTCTTTCTCTCTTCTTTCTTTCTTTCTTTCTCTCTTCTTTCTTTCTTTTACTTTCTTTTACTTTCTTTCTTTTACTTTCTTTCTTTCTTTTTTACTTTCTTTCTTTTTTATCGTACGCTAAGCGTCTACTGGTAGAAAAATGTTTTTTAAAATAAAATTCTAGAATACTCTGGTAGGACAAGTCACTGATGGTGAAAATGCCCCAAGATTAATAAAAACAAAGTTTTATCTTCAAAATGTTTGTTACTATCAAAAGAGGAAAGATCAAAGGATTTTTCAATTATTTAATAATTTTTTTACATCCATTTTAGAACCTGCGGGCGGACTATAAATTAGCATAACAAAGGCTAGCGTCTTTTTTTTTTTTTTTTTTTTCGGTGAAAAACACATTGAATTGGAAATTCTTGCAGAAAATCAAATAATTGTTGGATTTTAATCAAACTTTCAGGACATATTCACAAATGAATTAAATTATTTTAGAAAAATGTTTGTATTTTTTTTTTTTTTTTGAAATGTTGATAAAAATATTTTTTATTGGTAAATTTGCTTGTTAAGCCCCGCGCTAAATATCTATAATTTTTTTTCCAAAATCGTCATATTTCCGTGTACTGTAAAGTGTAAATGTACTCAAATTTAACAATTAAATTATGAAATACATACCGACAAGAAAAAATCAGACTAATTCTGGGTAATTCGTCCGCCATTACGGGCATTGTTTTTACTAATTAAGCGCGGGGCACTTCCGGGTATTTTCGTTGGCGTAAGCATAAATTTTGGCCTATTTACTTCTTTTATAGAATTTTGTTACAGAAATCATTACGCACTACCGTAAAGCAATGTATTTTTTTTGCTATATGTAGTTTTATTTATAACATAAAACTTTAAACAAATATATAAAAATAATACAATAAAACCTTTTTTCGTGTAGAATAGCAATGAGTCAATGACAAATTAAAAGAACAAATTAAATAATATAATAAACTTTAGTGAAAACTTTAGTCTTTATTAAAGTATTTTTTGAATGAAAATTAAAACAAAAATAAAAGTAGCGAATAATTATTAATGCGCAAACTTTGCATGAAATTTGAAAAGAACATGATTATTTACAAAATAAAACAAAATACACCTTCCTAGAATTTTTTTATTTTGTAAATAATCATGATCTTTACAAAGTTCGCACATTAATTATTACTTCATTTCTAGCATTATTTTATTAAAATTTTTATTTTGTAATTTTATTTTGTAGATAATCATGCTCTTTACAAAGAAAAAATTAAATAGGGGCTTAAAAAGCAAATTTACCTTTTTATTTTTTACATCTGTTAACCTCCACTAAATCTAATTGTTTGGGTCTTCCTTTTTTTTTATTTCTCAATCTGTTATTTTTCTTTCATTATTTAAGTGTAGTAGTAATTGGATCTTTTTTGTGTGTTAATTCACTCTAAATAATGTAAAGTTACTTATCGCAAATATTAATTCCCCCCACAGAATTATAAATTTAAAAAAAATCAAAATTTGTTTTTTGATTTTTTATTAAATTTTTTGTCACTTTGAAATTATAAAGTTTTTAATTAAAAATTTGTTTAGCTTGCCTCGCAACAATTCCAACCCTCAGAATTAAAAATTACCAAAAAATCATGGAGTTATTCGTAAGTGTGGATGATATCCGAGGTAATTACAAGGAATTCTTTACAATTTAAAAAAAAAAAATCTGTTTTTTGGCTTGTTTCGGTGTGAGCGCGAACGTAGACCCCACAATTAGAAATAGCGCACCCGAATCGCTCACATTTGTTGTGATCGCAAAGGTCAACCCAACCGGAGTACAATGGAAAAGTCTTGATCTGGGAGTGAATTTTTTAATTAGTAAATATTATAAATTATTTTTATTTTGGGATGAATTTTTAAGAAAAGATCCATCCGTACATTGGATAGTTTTCAATTTTCATTCATTTAAAAAAATGTCTGTTGTTCGAGTAAAATAAATGCATTTCTTTACAATTGCATTTATTTATGAATTTAGGAAGATTTTGAAAATTCTTCTCATAACTTAGGACTTTTTTTGCATTTTTGTAATATGAAACCATGAAAAAAATTTTTTACTTAGGAACGAAATTTAAGTTTTATTTTTTATTAAACAAAAATTTCGACTCTTTTTTTTCCTTTTCTTTCTTTTAAAGACCAACTGCGTCAACCGTTATGTTTACGAAGAAGATCCTGATTTGGTCATTAGAGAAACTATAAACTAAAAATAAAAACTAAGTCATGTCCCCCACCACTTTTATACTCAGCTCAATGTATGAGTCAAGAATGTTAGAAGGAGGTACTTTCTTCAAGAAAGTTTCAATAGTCAGTTTTTACATAGTACGGAAGACTGTTACTGTAAAAAAAGATTATTTGATTAACTTTTTTAATGTATGCAGGAAACAAAGAAATTAAAAAATATAATATTTGATATCCGGATAACTTGAACAACTATTTATTGAGATAAATCTCTAAGGATTTTAATTTATTTTTGTAAACAAAGTTGCTTTCTCGTACTTTTTTTTCTATAAATACTTTAATTAATCAGATCAGCTCTTCACTATGGTACCTTCTAGGTATAACAACAAAATTGTCCAAATCTTATAATAGCAAAATTGTCTAATTGCTAGATTAAACTCTGAACTTATCAAAGATAACTTACTGGAATTATTTTTTGTATCACTATTGGACTCTACTTTGAGCAATAAGAATGTATAATTACTCTCCAAGCTTAACAGAAGAATTATGATGAATCGATCATAAACGAAAATGACATGTTCATCATTAATTAATCATAGCTAAGGAGTAGAAGCTCATGAAGGATTGAAATAAAGTTCAAATATATTATTCCAGGATCATTTTCCAACTTATTCAAGATGATCTTTGCCCTCTCTAACCTTCTAACTTTTTGTCCTGGAGTAACAAGATGCCTTACATGTTTCATGTACAATTTCATTTTCAAGTCTTTTTTTCACTGATCTTTGGACTGTCATAGATGAAACTCCTCTCTCACAAGCCAAATGTCATATGGATTGAGTTGAATCTTTTCTAATTGATCTCTTTACTGCTAAGTTAAAATGATGATCCCTCTTTCTGTTGTGACCTCCTGATCCAGTTTTCCTCTCTACTGTTCCCTCTTTTTTAAACTTATTCACCGTTCTCTTGATGGTTCTTGAATAGACTTTGAAGATGGAAGCTTGAGTATGAATGTTGGTACCATTACTGAAGGTTTGAATGATCTTTTTCCTTTCACCATTGCTCAGTTGGGAAGACATAGTGGGCTTGACACAAAATGATTTTAACCTGTTCTCTTTCTAGCTGAATAACTCAAAGGTTTTTTCCGTGATTCTTACAACAAATGGTATCAAGATGGCTAAACGTCTTATCTGAAAACCTGGAAAAAAGAAACTCAATTCGTTTAATGGTTTTTAGATATTAAACATTTTGTGGGATGGACAATTATCCCATTCTGATTTGGACAATTTTGCTGTAACACCCAGTAGATTTTAAGCGTAGTACTAGATTAGCAACAAGGTCTCCCCAATTGAATTGGCTAGATGTAACTGTAAGTTCTATGCTAGCAGTTTCTTTTCTTGTGCTTCTTGCTTGTGGAACTCTCTGTCTCAGCTCCATGCTTTCCAGCCAAATTCAATCTCTAAAAATTTAAATGCAATGTCAATCATTATCTACTGTCTTCCTGATTACTCTTCTATTGTTCTCGCTCCTCAATAATGCTTCTGTTTTTTTAATTCTTCCACACTCAGTTACCCCTTGTGTCTTAGTGGCTTTGCTGCCTTACTTGGAGTGATTTTGATTAAAAATATAATGCAAGAATGTCCCATTAGAAATGAGAAAGAAAATACTCCATCTCTCAAATTTCCGTGGACCCAAGGCCAGTTGGTATAAACAGAATTCTGCATAATCCATTTCCAATGGCATCATCCATAGTTGTTGACATCTATTGTATTTTTTGTTTTTACAGACTTTGTATCTTCAACCCTGTGTTTAATCATCTTCAGGTGGCAAGAATTTGAATTTAGAGTTGTCCTGCATTAAGATGAATTAAAACATATTGAGACACATTAAGATGCACTGAGATTTGTTACGATAAATTAAGACACATTGATAAGCATTAAGACACACTTAGATGCATTGAGATACCTTAAGCTTTTTAATGAATTAAGACACATTGAAATGCATTGAGATGTCTTAAGAAGCATTCTGATGAATTAAGACACATTGATAAGCATTAAGACACACTTAGATGCATTAAGACACAGTGAGACGCATTGAGACACCTTAGGAAGCATTGAGATGCCTTAAGCTTTTTAATGAATTAAGACACATTGAAATGCATTGAGATGTCTTAAGAAGCATTCTGATGAATTAAAACACATTGAGATGCATTGAGATGTCTTAAGAAGCATTTTATTGAATTAAGACACACTTAAATGCATTAAGATGCCTTAAGAATCATTCTGATGAATTAATAAACATAATGCAATAAGATGAATTAAGACACATTGAGATGCTTTAAAAATATTCTGATGAATTAAAACGCATTGAGATACATTGAGATGTCTTAAGAAGCATTTTGATGAAATGCCTTAAGATTGCAATGTAAATTCATCTAGATTTTGACCAACAAACCCAAAAACACTGAGATTATATTTCAGAAGACATGTCATGGAATTTTACTGGTTGGAACTTCTTGAATTTATTAATAATCTTGGTGGGCTCGGGGGGATAATAAACGGTGGGAAGGAATGGATTCATGCCTTTACAAAGTGAAGGCAACAGTCTTGAATGGAATTTGAACTTGGCCTGTTGATTTCATATTTAATCACAAAAAAAAAACTTCTCTATCTGCCATCAACATGGCTGATGCTAACCTCCAGAAGAGCAACTCTTTGTGCCTTCTTGGGGTCACGTTTTCCACTGACATAAAGTGGATGGATTATATCAAATCAATTGTTAGGTCTACAGCAAGAAAAGTTGTTTCACTGTGTTGAGCCAGACAATTTTTCTCATCAGAATCCATCTTACACATTTATAAATCTACATTGGATATAGCTGCCATATTTAGTCTGGTGCTCATACTATATATCTTGAGACTCTTGACAAAATACAAAAAAAGGGTTTTTGTTGTAGCATACCTACAGATGATAATGGATATGTCCCCATTCACATAAATACAGCAGTAAATACTGTATGTTGGTTTGCACTTGTAGATTTATTGTGGAATTCACTTGACTCATTTCTAGCATCCACTAGCAAATCTTATACGTGTTGTTCATGTCCTAAGTATTATCATACCTTACCAACTTTTGTGGGATTATTCTGTTCAGTAACCTTCCCTAGGTTACAACAGTTTGTAATGTCATTGGTCCTGACCTGGCATCTTGATATCACACACTTTCCCACAACCATGACGTGGCTTTCCTCTGTATTTTCTATAAATATTTTCATGACAGTTGCTTTTTTTATTCTTTGTTTTTTAATCAATTCATCCCAAGTAAGATACAAGGGGAGTGAAAGAGAACAAGAAGACTTTAGTGAGGAACTGGAAACCCAATTCCTAAACAAGAAACAAAGGAGAAACCTATACTCCTGTTCATGGTACCTTGACTGGTTATAGGACAATTTCCCCCTGGATAATTGCCCCATAAGACAACTGCCCCTTGAAAAAATTGCCCCCATAGACAATGGACAATGGAAAGGGCAATTTTTTTAAAAAGTTTGGCTTTTAATTCAGTAACAAAGATAAATTTCTAAAAGCCATCTTGAAGTTTATAGGATTAGCTTGACCTGACATGACCTGTGAAAACGTTATCAAGATTCAACAGTCAGAATAGCATGCAAGACTTCAAGAACCACCATGTGTTGGACTCATTGAGATGTATATCCCATAATTTGCAATTTTAGCTGTATGATTATAGTGATATATAAATATAATTCCTCTTATTGGATAATTCCTCTTATTGGATAATTCTTCTTATTGGATAATGGATAAAACATGAAAATAAAACCGTAATTAGTTTTCCTAGTGTTTATTTATTATCCCCCAACTGGGAGCAATTTTCCACGAGGAAATTTGTTTCAAGGCCAGTTCTCCTGATACCACATCAACTGCATGAATTTAAGTATGCTACTAGATTGGCAGTTAGGTCTCACTATTTTATTGTTGAACTAGCTACTTGTAACCATAAGTTCTATTCTAATGGTTTCTTTTCCAGCACTTCTTGCCTGTGGAACTCTCTTCCAATTTCTTGCTTCCCTGCCATCTACAATCTTCAAAAATGTAAATGCAACGCCAATGACCATCTTCTGCCTATCTGAATCCTGTTCTTTCATTGTCCTTTTTCCTCACTAAACTACTCATTCTCTTTCAATCCAAGTAACCCTTTGCATCTTAGTGACTTTGTTGCCTTGCTTGAGGTGAAATGAAAAAAAATGATTGGGTAAAGATTCATCTTTACAGAATTCAAGAGTATTGAACCCTTTCTTGGTTAGATAAACATTCTAAATTATTCTTCATACCTACAATTCATATACAATATTACAGTAATGGCCTGCAACATTTTCTCTCCATTGTTGCTATTATAGACGTTTTGTCCCAGTCACAAAGATGACATAAATAATGAAATTTATTTCACTTTATTTATTAACCTTTGTTATTGTTGTTATTTTTACTAATTTTGTTGATATCATTAATGTTCTACCAGTTCTTTGGACTATGGAACTCAATTTTTGGAATGATTTTATTGTCAGCATAGGATTTTGATCAGTGTATCCCTTCTTTAGAAATACAATGCATCAGAAAAGAAAGCAAACAAAAGAAAACGGTTGCTAAAAATATAGTTTTCTTTTTTTTAGCAGGAAAAATATTTTCTCTCATATAAAAAAATGTCCGAAAATATCCATTTATTTAATAATATATATATATATATATATATATATATATATATATATATATATATAGGTACTGCCACTAATTTGGTATATGTAAGGTTTAAAATGAATTTTAAAAAATGAAAACGCTTTCTTGAAACTTTCATTTTAGATTCAATTGAAAGCTAAAGGATTTAAAATTTACTATTTACAGTAAGCAAAATACTCTGTGATGTATTTCAAACAGAAATTATATTGATCAGAATCATTATTTTTTCATTAAAATTAATCAAAATGGCCATTTTTGACATTTGTAAACAAAAGTTAATTCTTGGTTTTAAAAATCTTGCAAAAATAAAATATATATTTCTGAACTGTTATTTGAGGAAAATTAGCAAATTTAAAGTTAAATTAATCTCATTTGAAATAAATATTACTTATAGCATAAGATGTTGTATACAAACATTTCTTAACTATGGGGTCTTGTTTTTCTGACATGTTAATCGATTTATTAACAGCTGAACATGTTTATAATTAAATATGGTGGAGCAGATGATAAAGTTTGACATTTTTTTTTTCACTGTAATGGGGGACAACCCTTAAAACAGATGATCTTTTAATGATAGATTTATCGGTTTGTACATCCATACTGGAAATTCTGCTTGTAGTTACACATACAAAAACAAATCAAAATTCTTTTAAAAATATTTGAAGTCATCAGATTGTAATAAGCTTTACAATATATGATTAATAAGTATAGTTTTACTTAATAACAATATTTCCTAAGAATTATCTCATTGGAAATGAATTTTAAAAGATTTAAAAACTTTATAAATTATTCAATTTAAAAATGTAAAAAAAAATGAAAACAAATCTTGTAAAAATTAATTTTTCGTTGAAAAGTTTTTTTTCAGTTAATATTGTCTTTAATATATATTAGTCGTAAAACAATTAAAAGCTTCTCTAATTAAACAGTTCAATTCAGGACAGATTTTAAATAAGATCAGGTCCATTTTGCAAAAACATTTCGTGATTTAAATTTTTCGAAGAATTTTGCTTTTAACTAAGATAGTCACTAAAAATTATTTTGTTGAATCTCTCATGTTTTCATAAAATTAAGTAAGGAGTTAAAAAAATATATTTTTACCAAGATTTTTTAATAAAAAAATTCTAAAATAATTTCATTCATTTGTGAATAAGTCCTGAAAATTTCATAAAAATCCAACAATTAGTTGATTTGTGCAAGAATTTCCAAATTAATGTATGTCATTTCAAAAAAGAGGCCAAAATTTGCCATGCTAAAAAATTTAATACAACCATTGACTCAAAAAAAACAAGTTTCTTTTAATCAAAATTTCCAATGTTCCTAAAAGAGTAACAAAATCTAATTAAATAATCAAAACATACTTTGATCCTTCCTCTTAATAATAACAACAATTTTGATGATAAAACTGTTTTCATTACATTTAGAGCATGTTTTCATCATGGTATGCTGATTTTTTAGCTTTTTTGTGGTAGTACCTTATATATATATATAAAGACACTACAGTTCAAAAGTTTGAGGTGAAAACCACTGGTAATTTTCTAAATTGGTCCAGAAAGTAGTTGTTTTGTACTTTAAATAAGAGAAAATTATTGTACATGGTTAAAAAAAAGTGAGACATGATTTTTTTATTAGAAATTTTATTATGACAAAAAGAAAAAAAAGCATTTTATGATTAAATTTTGCTCTGGTTTCTTTAGCCTTGCAGCACAAATTTTTGGCATTCATTGCAAAGTTTTCTCAAAGTATAAATTTGATAATTGATTCAAAGACCTTTTTTTTTTTTTTTTTTTTTTACTCTTCTGTCAAGTTCATCCCTTCCTAATGCTGGGGGCGGCATCAAACTTTTGAACTGCAATATATATATATATATATATGTATACAGGCTGATGGATTAATTGTTGTCTAAATGACACAAAAATGAAATAACACTGAAATCTCATTTTAACAGATATATTTACCAAAATTACACAAAAATATCTTGAAATACTAAAGAGTAAATTTATTCAGTAAAATCACCATTAGATTCAACAATGGCCTCCAGACAACTTTGGAATCTCTTGCATTTCTGCTTATTTAAGTTGGTGAATGCTACCATCGTCATTGCCCTCAGTTCATCTTTGGTGTTACAAGGAGCTTTGTTGATCTCTCACTTAACTGCACAACACACATAATAATTAATGAGGTTGCTATCTAGGGATTTAGCTGGCCAGATGTAAGGGATGATGTGGTTGAAGAAATTGTCTGACACCCATGACTGGGTTCTCCTGCTTGTGTGGCATGATGCAGAGTCATGTTGCCAAACATAGGGTCATCCAGGAGCCACCCTCTTGACCCAGGGTACTTGATTTAGGCCTCAGTGTTGTGTCTGAGGATCTCACCAACAATTTCAGAGTGAGTTTTCTGAGCTGCTGTACCTTTGTAATCACCATTAGACTCATCTAACTCTTTACGAATTGTCTGCACTGTCCTCAGATTGACACCCAAACACTCTGAAATGTTTATATTGGAGCTTTCAGCTTTAATGCCAAGCAGCACAACATGCCATTTCCAAATTTCTGGTGTAATCAATTGCTTCATAGTGCTCTTTTTCTCACAGATGGGGCCCAACTGACCTAATATTCTGTGCAGTTGACAAAGTCAGAAACAATGTGCATGCATGAAATTAAAAATATAAAATGATGACAATTTACCCATCCCACACTTTATTTTATATATGTACATTTTTATATATATATATATATATATATATATATATATATATATCTCAAGTATGTGATGCAGTTCAATTTACATTACATGAATCATTCATACAAAAAACAGATATAGAAGTTAATGATTTAAATGGCGAGAATACATCCTCACAAACAAATTTAATGAAGTACACTAACCCCGAACCTGTATATGAATGTTATGATCCCTGTTTATAAATTCCAGTTGCATAAGGTCATTTTTTTTGTTTTTTACAAGCTTTCGTCTGTTCATACAGGCATCTTCAGGTATGGAAATAGATTTGTTTTTGTTTTTTACTTCTTGGTAATAACAGGACAATGAAAATATAGATGTAATCCGAAAAATGTTTTTAGAAATGTGCTACTGCCAACTGCAAGAAATTTTATTACTTCATTAAATTTGTTTGCGAAGATGTATTCTCGCCATTTAAATCATTAACTTCTATATCTGTTTTTTGTATGAATGATTCATGTAATATATATATATATATATATATATATATATATATATGAGAAATATATATCCTCCCTGAAATTATTCATACAGATTACCAATTAACTTTATCATATTTTATATATATATATATATATATGTGTGTGTGTATGTTTTATATGTATATTCTATATATGTATATTTTTATATATTAAATTATATCACTTAGCATCCTCCATAAATTACCTTGACTTTCAGTTAGCCTGATGAATATTTATGAGCATTCTTACATTTAAAAATTCTGTAAAACTACCAACATTTTTACTTCTGTTTATAAATACTTGTCACGAAATAAAATCCTTACATTTGCCTTAATAAAGTCCATCAGAGGATGAAATACTTCAGCTTTCCTTCTGTTTCATTCACACACAAACTCACACACATATGTGTGTGTGTGTGTGTGTGTATATATATATATATATATATATATATATATATATATATATATAACTATACAAACTTATTCCAGTGTGCAAAATCCTCTTTGGGGATGATCATCAGTTGTCTTGTTGCATTGTCTTTAATCTCATTCATGAGGTTTTGATAGAAATTTTTATCATTGGGAAAATTCAGTTGTAGTAAAGTAGATGAAATATCTAGATGATATATTTTTTATTATCCAAGCACCACTCAATATAGAAGGTAGTTATTGGATGAGATTATCAAATGCACATAAGAGGAGGAAGTTAGTGCAGATTATGAGGATATGTAGGATAGATAATGGTTGACCCTAGAAATGAAACAATTAAGATTGTAGTGGATCAGGTAAGCATCCTTTTGTGAGTCTGTTTCATAAAGTAACTGTTCTTGAGAAGAAATTGTCTGAGTGGAATATGGCGGGGATGAGGATAATTCAACTCTGTGAACACATCGACTTGTATAATAAAATCAAGGTTGTGTAATGTCTCCTGAACTTGGTTGCTATTTTCATATCCTTTAGCTCTCTTCTGACATCTCTTGTAGTTGGTAATCTCCCAGGAATTTCAAACCAAACACTATTCAACCCATGGAGTAGATAGTTCTTATTTTGCTGTTCATACTGAAAAGATATCCTCTCTCTTCCATGCTTTTGCACTTTCTGCCCCAGAGATTGACTAATGATCACCAGATAATTTGATTCGCTTCATGTATTTTGTGTATGGATCAGTTATAATAAATATAGGAAATAGATGGCAGTAGGGGGTTCTTTTGTCCAACACCCCAAGATGCTATAAACTCAAAATATTAAACTGAAGACTAGAGTAATGATCTGAAATAGCCTCGTCAGATCAAGATTTTCATATGGATATCATACTCAGTGTCCAACTCGATCAGAAATGACTAAACTATGATTTGTATGCAAATATTTTCTCAGGTCAGTGAATAAAATAATCTCAAATAAATCCTATAAATCTGTTACTGTAGAAATGATTTTCAATGTTTAATTTAGATATTTTGTGGATATCTCTGAGATTCTTTGGGCATACTGTTTATCTCAGAGATGCTTTGGGCATACTGTTTATCTCCGACATGCTTTGGGCATACTAGTTATCTCTGAGAGGGTTTGGGCATACTGTTTATCTCCGAGATGCTTTCAGCATACTATTTATCTCAAAGATGTTTCCGGCATACAGTTTATCTCAGAGATGTTTTGGGTATACTGTTTATCTCCAAGATGCTTTGGGCATACTAGTTATCTCCGAGAGGGTTTGGGCATATTGGTTGCCTCTTGGATATTTTGTGCATAATGGTTGTCTCCAAGATACTTTGTGCATACTGGTTGTCTCCGACACATTTTGTACATAATGGTTGTCTCTGACACATTTTGTGTATACTGGTTATCTCTGGAATATTTTGGGCATCTTGGTTATCTCCAAAATCTGTAACAACTAAAATGGGTAATACATATAATTTTAAGAGAAGACAAGGATATAATTAAGATGTTGACTTTCCACACTACCTTAAACAAAAAGTTAAAAAGGAAATCCCCATCAGTACTAGAAAGAGTGATAACAATTAACAAACTTGAGAAGATTAAAGATTGCTAAAATATATTCAGGAAAATTCCTGAAAATATTTTGGCAATCTTTAACCTTCCTGCTCATAAGGGGGTGGTTTGTCAAAGAGACAGTTTTTCCATTGGCACCCCTATTATTTTAACTACATTCACTCCTCGGCAATGTTTAATCTTTTAAAAAGCAATGATTAGAATTGTAATAAAGCCTAAACATATGATGAAAGTGAATTAATATATTTTTTTTATTCATGAGAATTTATAAAAAAGTATTAAAAAATATTTATTAGATTGCTTATTGACAAGAGTAACATCCTAGAAACTAATACAATTAAAACTAATTCAATGCAATATTTATCATATTCCCATTTAGAAATAAATATGGAAACAATTTTTAATTCATAAATTCATAAACATTTACTAAATTATTAAAATATATGAACCAACTATAAGGAAATCCTTATTATTTACCATTTTATAAAGTTTGAATCAATTGGCAATTATTAGCCGATGTTTTGCCAACCATTCGAATAAACAATCTAATAAATAAATAATGTTTATTATTTTTGTTGTCAATTCTCAAGAACTAAGAAAATGTATAAATTCACTTCCATATTTACATTATTTACATTGTTAGGACTGTTGTCCTCATCTTTATTGTAATATTCATGAAGTTTCGGACATTGTATACGCCGGTCTTCTCCAGGTGATTGGGATTTCTAACTGAACCCTTTATTTCATCTGCCGGGGTTCAGTTCAAAATTCCAATCACCTGTAGAAAACTGGCACGTACAATGGCTGAAATGTTGTGAATATGGTGATAAAGATGAGGACAACTGTCCCAACAATGTAAATAATGTAAATAGTTATAATAATACCTCATCTCAGAAATATAGACAGATCTTGAAGACGGCCGGAGCATACAATGGCTGAAACCTTGTGAATATGGTACTAAATAATTACAATACCTCATCTCAGAAATATAGACAATAACTTCCATATGTTTAGGTTTTATTAAAATTCTAATTGTCGCTTTTTAAAACAATAAATATTGCAGAGGAGTGAAGGTAGTTAAAATAATAGTGGTGTCAAGGGAAAAACTGTTCTTTTGACATTATATCTTATTAAGGGCCCAAAGGTAAAAGATTACCAAACTTTTTTAAGAGAAAGATTTTATAAATATTAACCAACGGTAACACAGTTCGCTCAACAAATATGAATATTTCCTATATGGAAAGAGCTAATTTCTAAATTTACTAACATGTTTCTTTATTCACCCATTACTGACATAAAGTCTCTTCTTCATTTTGATGTCACACTGTTTCTTTAAACAGTTAAAGAGTAGGCCAACCTCTAGTGTTGATATAAAAAGAAATAAGAAATGAAAAAAAAATGAAAATTAACTAATTTCAAATAACTTTAGAAAAAAAATGTTTTTTATAAAAATAATAAAGTTTCTTGTTTGTAGCATGTACCTAATTTACTTGCTTATAAACACAGAAATCTATTATTTATTATTAATATCCCCCCCCCTGCCACCTCTACTAAAGGCTATCTGAGAAGGCAACTGTATGTAAGAGAGAGGAAATCAGTCTCTCCCTCTTTCTCCTGTGTGAGAGAAAACTGAGTCTTTGAAGGTGTGGTGTGTTTTTCACACTGTTCTGGAATTTTAGAAATGTCTGTCTATTCCCTGTCTAGTGTGTCCAGTGTTAATGGTAAATGTCTGATAAAAACTGGAGTCAAGGAAGGGGTTCTAGTTTGGCCATAAATGGCAGATAATTAGTAAAAAAGAAAAAAAAATTATTATTGCTAATCTTGTTTTATAAAAATATACATATTTAAAATTTTTTTTTTTTTTTATTTAATAAGGGCTGTTTTTGAAGAAACTCAAATGACTAATTATAACATTTTTATTTGATAACTCTCTTTCTCTCTAACCCTCTTTATTTAGTGCGTGACTGTCTGTCTGTGCAACTCTCTCTCTCTCGCTGGTCCTCTTATTGTATGCCTTACTCTCTTTTTTGTTCCCTCTATTTAGTGCATGACTGTCTGTCTGTCTCTTTCGCTCTTATCCTCTTTATTTAGTATGAATCCTGTTGTCTCCTTTTCTCTCTGGCCCTGTTAGTTTTAGTGTGTCCTACTGTCTGTCCTTCTCTCTAGCCCTCTTTAGTTAATGCCTTTCTGTGTTTCTCTCTCTCTCTCTAATCCTCTTAATTTAGAGTGTTTCTTGCTGTCTCCCTTTCCCCAACTGGCCCCGTTGATTTAGTGTGTCCTATTGTCTGTCTATCCCTCTCTCTAGTTCTCTTTATTTAGTGCCTGTCTGTCTATCTCTTCTTCTCTTTGATCCTCTTTATTTAGTGTGAGTCCTGCTGTCCTCCTTTCTTTCTCTGGCTCTGTTGATTTAATGTGTCCTATAGTCTGTCCCTCTCTCTAGCACTCTTTAATGTATGTCTCTCTGTCCTTGTTTCTCTCTCTCTCTCAGTCAGCCTCTCTCTCTCCAATCCCCTTTATTCAATGTGTGTCCTGATGTCTCCTCCTCACTCTGGCCCTGTTGGTTTAGTGTGTCCTACTGTCTGTCCCTCTCTCTAGCCCTCTTTAGTTAATGCCTTTCTGTGTTTCTCTCTCTCTCTCTAATCCTCTTTATTTAGAGTGTTTCTTGCTGTCTCCCTTTCCCCACCTGGCCCCGTTGATTTAGTGTATCCTATTGTCTGTCTAACCCTCTCTATAGTTCTCTTTATGTAGTGCCTGTCTGTATGTCTCACTCTCTCTCTCTCTGATCCTCTTTATTTAGTGTGAGTCCTGCTGTCTCCCTTTCTCTCTCTGGCCCTGTTGATTTAATGTGTCCTATAATCTGTCCCTTTCTCTATCACTCTTTAATGCATATCTCTCTGTCCTTGTTTCTTTGTCGCTCTCTCTCTCAGTCAGCCTCTCTCTCTCTAATCCTCTTGTGTCCTGCTGTCTTCCCTTCTCTCTGGCCCTGTTGATTTAGTGTGTCCCACTGTCTGTCATCTCTCTAGTTCTCTTTATTTAGGGCTTATCTTCCTGTCTCTCACTTTCTCACATTTTTGTGGCCTTTTTGAAGTGTTTACTTGTCTCTCTTTTCGGCCCTCTTTATTTAATGTGTCCTCTCTCTCTCTCTCTCTCTCGATTTAGTGTGTCCAACTGTCTGACTTTCTCTCTCTCTAGCCATCTTTACTATGCATGTGATAGGCTCTCTCTATTTTCTCTCTTTCTCTCTCTCTCTGTTGTCCTGTTTATTTAATGTGTACCTGTCTGTCTCTCTTTTGGCTCTCATAGTGCAAACCTGACTAGGATCCACATTAGTCTGTGGCTGTGCATGCTTGATATATAACATAATGTGCATATATAAAACATGCATGCATATGCAATACATTGCACATTAGCATGACAAAACAGACAGAAGTTCAGAAAAATGAATTTGCCAACCAGAATTCAAATTCTCATTGAGTCTGTTGTGTGTTAGAGAATATTAGAAAGAATAGGAGAAAAAGAAAAACATTATTAAGGAGAGAAAAGAATAAAAGAATAAAAAGAATAAAAGAACAAGAATAAAAAAACAAAATTAAGAAGACAGAAAATAACAACTGACACTGCATTTACATTTTTGAAGATCAAAGTTGACTGAAAATCAAAAAGCCACAAGAGAGTTCCACAAGCGAGAAGTGCAATAGAAGAAACTGTTAGCATAGAACTTATGGTTACATCTGGCCATTTCAAATGTAAAATGATTAGACCTTTCTCCTAACCTAGTATTGCCTTTGAATTCATAAACTCTATGTACCATACAGGAAAGTTCATTAGAGCAATTTTAAACAGGAGTAGAAGTTTAACCCTTGTTCCCTGTTTAGGATTGATTTCCAGTTCCTTCTAAAGTCTACTTCAATTCTATACTTCTAACATCTCCGAGTGAACTTTGAATTGTTTTATACTACATAATAATTTTTTCTCCTCCCCCAATAGAAGTAGATGGGCTTACCTATCATTCAGTTCATACTCCCCACTAATTTTTTGAACAGGTGTAGTAGTATATCACTTGTTTCCTGTTTAGGATTGAATTTTCAGTTCCTTCAACTCTGTACTGACATCTTCAACTGAAATGTGAAATTTTATTCAATAATTATTATTACATTTTTCCTCTTCCAATAGGAGTAGATAGATTTGCCTATAGTCTGGTTCACAATCTTCCCCGGTCTTGTGAACAGGAGTAGATGTTTATCCCTTGTTTTCTGTTTAGGATTGGGTTTCTGGTTCCTTCTAAAGTCTACTTCAATTCTATACTCCTAATGTCTCTGCCTGAACTTTGAAATTTTATTCGCTAATTAATTCATGGCCTTTTCAAGTCTAGAATTAGCTGTCTATCTTTCCTGTTATCTAGCTCTTATGCCAATATAACACCACACAGTAACCCTCTACCTTGAGTGGCCCTCTGGGTTTTGTATTGGGTGAACATTAGTAAGAAAAAAATTTGCCTTGAAAGTATTTATAGAAAAGGCACCGGGAAGCTATATTATGTCAGTGGGAAAGTCACTGAAGGCGAGATGCCAGGTCAGGACCAATAATATTGCAGATTCTTCTTTGAATTTTATCAAGAATCTCTAAATACATAGCAGAAACACCAGATCAGACATGGAAGTATTATTCAATGACTGGGCGAATGGTAGACTTATCATTTTTTAAGATAGATTCTGGCAAGTCTTTTCTAGCAGAATATTATAATCTTTTTCTTCAGGACATGGGCGATCATGGCTCTCCACAACTTCTTATCCATTATGGCCCTTAGTAGTTTCTTCTTCCTTTGCTAAGAAGGCTAAAGTTCTGCCATCCATTCATGCATACCCAGCTCACTACCTTTCCCTATCTCTCTTACCTTTAATATATTCTGTAAGGGTTATGTTTTCCAAGCCCACCTCCCTCATTATGTGTCCATAGAATTTCAGCTGTTTCTTTCAGTTCTTTTTGCTACCATTTTCTTTAAGACTTCCACGTTCATGGATTCCCCTCCCCACAGATGAAGAGAAAACTGGGGAAAACAGAAATGTGGTTCTACAGAAGAATACCATTTTCTTCTAGTAAAAGACATGAATTCTCTTTTCTCAGCATTTTGTCCTATCATCTGCTGCCTTTATAAAACCTCTCATTACTGGTCTGCTACAATGGTTGAAAGTTTGGGTGAGAGAATAGATACATTGGAAATCCACTCTCCTGTAATTCACCCTCCCTAAATAATAATGTATTATTTTAATTTACCCATGCACACACGGACTCTCCTAGCTATAAATAGGAGCAGGTACTGCCTTTTGGAGAGGGAAGTTTTCAGCTGTCAGCTCTAACAGTCGGACTGAACATTCTTGCTGTAACACTCTCATTTGTATATGTTCGTATTACTGTTTCTGTTAATATATTTGTTTAATTCAATTCCTCTCTTTGTCTTTATTTCTGGCCCTAACAAGGCCACAACATAATGGTAAAAAGTTGTTACCTACACAGTTAACATTGACAAAGACAAAAATCTATTAAGTGTGCTGGGGGTGAAAACTTACCTTATTTGTTGGTCTATAAAGTTCACTCCTTCTATCAAAATATCCAGATATTAGACATAATTTAACATATTAATGTACTCATAAAATCTAGTATTAATTAAAAGAATGAGAAAAAAATTTAACATTAATTATATAAATTTAAATAAAATTCTGGTATCAATTATAAAAATAAAGATCTGGTATGAATTATGAAAACTGAAATAAAACTCCAGTATCAATTTTAAAAATTTAAATAAATCTCTGATATCATTTATAGGTTTCTACTTATAACAGGACTGGATTTAAGCTTCAAGAAGCCCCTGAGTTAATAAAACTTGGGGGTCCCTTCATTATATGTGTTCACTCCACCATGTCTATAAAAAAAAGATATTGTTTTAGATGATTTCTTTGTTGTAAAATATGAAATACTTCAAGCAAAATTTTGAATGGTTTTGGAACTCATCCAATTTATTTCATTAGCAAATTTATGATATTTTTATCTGAACTTTACATCCTACAGAAATGTCTCTCGAATGAAGAGCCTGTATTGCACTGAAATTCTAGGATTGAGATGATGGAGAAGGAAAATTCTGTGTTGTTACAGCTTTCATTCATCAAAAATCTATATGAATATAAGAAAGATGCATCAAAATTTAAAGAGGCCATATTGAATTTAAAAGACCCACTTCAACTAGAGATGCCTAAATACTCTAAATCGTTTCAAATTATTGCAAAGGTGACCCATTAAATCTGAAAATAAACAAATCTTCTCCGTTCTTATATCTTTATTTTTTTTTGTTTTATCTGGGGTCCAAGAGTAGAAGGCTCTTGAGCATTTCTCTAGTCTTGTGATCCCTGTGTTGCAGGTCATATTAGCCCATATGTAAATCTGGCATTGCCTGTGACCCATTAAGACCCACTGTCCAAAAAAGAGGTTAGTGAGTTTTAATGCATGAATGTAGTAGTATTCACAATAGAAGA
>CAHIKZ030000870.1:180000-182500 GCA_903632075.3 Acanthosepion pharaonis
GATTTGGGTTTGCTAAATTTCATGGCAAACTAACCCCACTTCCTACTCAACAGAAAACAAACTTATTTAAAGTTGGACTAATATCCTTATCTTTGATGGTTGCACCTTGCATGGTGGAGAGGCTTGCAATGACTCTAAGAGTGATGTCATTGTTGTTCATGATGACGGTCATCTTCGAGTATAAAATCCAGAGGTTAGCAGTGAATATTTCGAAGACAGTAGGAAAGCGTTGTTCAGGTTAGCTGTGGATATTTTGGTAAAAGTAGCAGAGCGTAGTTCGTCCTTCTGTTTCTCTTTGCCTGACAAGCTGGACTGGACATTCGGGTAGAGTAGACAAAATGGCCGCCTTTATACACGACGGATTGAATGTTCTACGTCTTCTGATTGGTTAACCTTCTATTGGTGGACTATAAAGTGAGTCAAGTCATTTGGGCTAACTCACTAGTACATACATATACACAAAAAACTGCAACAGTCATCGGAAGTTCTAAACATGTGGTAGGGTCATCCTTGGTGGCAAGGTCAAAGATGAGTGCAACGAACCCCAAAGACCCCAACAGTGGAACAAGCAGATGACAATTACAACAGATGTCAACAGTTGAACCAGCAGATGAAGAGGGCTATGAATGACAGATATGCTACAGAAGGCACTCTTGAAACTATAACAGTGTGTGGGTCACTTCCTGGTACATTGAGGTCCACCTTAAGCAAATTCACAATATGGGTACGTGGATGAGTGATTAAAATGTTCACATTCTGATAATGAGACCTGGGTTTGAATCTCCCCAACTGAACTGAACTGTTTATTTTGCTCACTGGGGTAGGCTGTTTTAGTTCCACATACCATTTCTACTGGATGTCAGTTATCAGTTATCTCCTGTTAATTCACCTCTCCAAGTATTGAACTCACAACTCTTTGGGTCCTGTCACTGGATCTAACCAACACCCAATTCCTTAAGTTTACAAATTTTCCAATGGTGTTCTTTGTCTATGATCTCAACCTGATCCCACAGAGGGCGGTGATCTCCCTTTTCTCTCCATATGCTATGCCACAAAAAGCCTCTTGAGCCAACCAAGCATAGAAATGAATATAATATGGGAACCAGTAATAAGGAGTGCCAGAGAAAAGCAATGATAACAGCCAAAAAATTGCAATATGAGCACTGGTAAAAATTGTGGGCTGAAGACATTAAGTTTATAAGTCCCAGAAATTCATACACAGATGGCACAGTGGATAAATAGATCCAGTGACAGGACCCAAAGAGTTGTGAGTTCAATACCTGGTTAAGGCAGTGGAGAACATGGAGAGGTGAATTAACAGGAGATAACTGACATCCAGTAGACGTGGCATGTGGAACTAGAACAGTCTACCTCAGTGAGCGAAATAAACAGTTCAGTTCGACATTCCAACCACCTGAAGAAGGACAGAGCATACAACAGCCCAAATGTTGTGATAAATTTGGCAACAAAGATGAAGACAATAGTCCAAATAGTGTACATAATACCTCACCACAGAAATATAGACAAATTCTGTACATGTTTTAACATGGTCAAAACAAAATTCATAGCATCCTAAGCACAAAATGCATAGCAAAAAGAAAAATTGTTTTCTTAATACATTTTCTTTGATGTTGGTCACAATCAAAGTGTGTGTATATGTATGTATTGGGTTGTCCGGAAAGTCCATACCAATTTTTAGTTGTTCATGTTCCAACACATTAGAACAAGTCAAATGGATCAACAGACATATTATGCTTACATTTTTGATTAAAGCACACTTCAAGGTATCTCTTGAGAAAGAAAGTTTAAAATTACTTAATTCTTGTCAATTTAGCATCCATATGAAAATGGAAGATTATAAAGTGCATTTTAGACATATATTTTTAGACAATGTTTTTTTTATTACTGTAAAGGCAAAAATACCTCACTAGCAACAAAAAAAGAGATGTACTTTGTATGGTGAATGTGCTTTAGCTGACAGAAATGGTTCACTAAGTTTAGAGTTGGTGATTGTAGCTTTATTGGTGAAGAATGCTCAGGCAGGTGCCCCTTCCCCACTACAGATGATGACTAAATCAAGACATTGATTAAAAATAACCCACATTACACAACACAGGAATTGGCAGAAACACTAAATTTATTAAAATCCATCATCCATGAGCACTTAGTGACGCTTCAGTAACTCAAATCGCTACGATGTTTGGGCACCACATAATCTGAATGAAAAGAATCTTTTGGATCGCATTTCTATCTGTGATTTACTGCACCCTTTTTAAAGCAAATTGTGATGGGTGATGAGAAATGAATCATTTACAATAATGTTCAGCAAAAATGATCCTGGGGTAAACGACATAAACCAACTTCAGCCACCTCAAAAGTAGGTCTTCATTCTAAGAAAGTCGTACTGTGAATTTGGTGGGATTGAAAAGGAATCATGTACTACGAGATTCTGGCAAGTAACCAGTAAATTGATTCTGAAAATTACTGCTTGCAAAAGGCC
>CAHIKZ030000870.1:187500-215000 GCA_903632075.3 Acanthosepion pharaonis
TTTCTTTGCTGTTTTCTCTTCCCCTCTCTATTTCTTTACTTTTCTCTTCTTCCCTCTCTATTTCTTTGCTGTTTTCTCTTCTTCCCTCTCTATTTCTTTGCTGTTTTCTCTTCTTCCCTCTCTATTTCTTTGCTGTTTTCTCTTCTTCCCTCTCTATTTCTTTGCTGTTTTCTCTTCTTCCCTCTCTATTTCTTTACTGTTTTCTCTTCTTCCCTCTTTATTTCTTTGCTGTTTTCTCTTCTTCCCTCTTTATTTCTTTGCTGTTTTCTCTTCTTCCCTCTTTATTTCTTTGCTGTTTTCTCTTCCTCCCTCTCTATTTCTTTGCTGTTTTCTCTTCTTTCCTCTCTATTTCTTTGCTGTTTTCTCTTCTTCCATCTCTATTTCTTTGCTGTTTTCTCTTCCTCTTCAGTTTCATTGCTGTTTACTCTTCCCTCTCAATTTATTTGCTGTTTGCTCTTCCCTCTCAATTTCTTTGCTGTTTTCTTGTCCCCTCTCTATATGTTTGCTGTTTTCTCTTTTCCTCTTTTATTTCTTTACTGTTTTCACTTCCTCCTTTTTATTCCTTTGCTGTTTTCTCTTACTTGCTCAGTTTCTCTTTTCCCTTCTCTATTTCTTTGCCATTTTCTCTTTTTCCTTCTGTTTCTTTGCTGTGTTCTCTTCCCTCCTCAATTTCTTTGTTGTTTTCTCTAACACCACTTTCTCTCTAGTCTCTTCTTTTCACCCTCTTTTTCCATATTGTATTTCTTCTCCCACTTTCTCTCTGTTTTTGTTCCTCCTCCTATTTCTCTCTATCTATTGCCCCCCTCCCCATCTTACAGTCTTTTGTTTTTCTTTCCCTCTCTATCTTTATTCGTTTGTCCTGCATCTATTCCTAACTTATTTTGGCATCTTTAATGAGACCCCAATTTTCAAGCCATTTTCTGAAGGGAGCAAAATGTTTATTCTGCTTATTAATCAATTACCACAAGTTAAGAATGTGAACAAATGGTTACACAACTGATGTGGGGGTACACCTTTTTTTTTGCAAGGCCTGATTTAAAACAGAAAGATGTGTTGGTAGTTATGGGAGAGAGACAATGAATCATATAAAAATATTTTGTAATAAGATTATTTAATAATATCTTCTATTTTTTTTAATTGCATAATAAAGCCATTAAGAAGAAAAAACAGAGACAAAAATTAATTTTGCTTTCAGGTTGTAATTTTTTTAAGCTTTGGGTGGTATTTTGATTAGAATTTCTTTTAAACTGAAGTGCCAAAAACTTAGGCAGCATTACATTTTTAGTTTGGTTTGGTTTGTTTTATGGCATATCAACCTCAATGGGTTATTTGATGCTGACAAGATTCTTATCGATGGTAATATTTTTTCAAAAAATGTATTGCTAATAATATTTTTTCTTCCAAAATGTCCAAATTGCTGGTAATAATTTTTTCTTCAAAAATTCATTGCTGGCAATAATCTTTTACAAAAATGTATTGCTAGTATTAAAACCTATTTTTACACTTTCATAGTGTTTTAACTCCAGTTTGGGGGTTAACAATTTGCCCATAACTGGGACCCTAACAGGTGCTACCACCCCGGGTCAGAGTGCACTTGGGAACACCAGCTATTAAAAAGTAGTTCCATGTTGCTCAAAACCTCCTCACCTTGCTCTTGGATGTAGTTTATCGTCTTACCCGGGACACAGATACAGTTTATCATCTTACCCAGGACAGATTACATTTTTAGAAATAGACTCAACTTGATGAGCGATGTATAACATAATAGGTAAAGAAGTAATGTAGCGGTGGCAGCCATGTGATGTGGAAAAAATTTAATAGTAACCACAGAATGATTACTGAAGATCAACAAGATGTGGCACTTTGTATCTAACATGAAACTGCCAAAAGTATCTGCCAAGAAATACGGTAAAACCTTGATTTAACCTTTAGTATTCTGCATTATTAATATTACTTTCCTTTCCACTGCATACTTTTTAAGGCTTCTCAACTGCAGTATCCTTATTGTTAATTCAACGTTGTTTTCTGTTGTCATAGCAGGATATGACAACACAACTATGAAATTCAAATACAGTATTGTTCAGGGATCAGTCAGTTTCAGTGGAAGGATAAACATTTTGTACAGCAAATGAAATCACATACAATGATAAAGGTTAATGTCTCTCAATTTATGGAATATCAGATTTATGGAACCACACATGGATCATATGATGTATAACAAAATGACATTTAGTAACTGACATTTTATTTTTATTTAACAAAGATACATACTAGAAGAAATCATTCATTGAGTCCATGTTAAGTTACTAGGTACATGTCAACCATGATAACTAGAGTTAGCAGGAAATAAAAACTCTTGCCAATTTCAGCTAGATAGTTTTCACTATAAATAATAAACCCTATTTGGTAACAATGAGTGTGTGTGTGTGTGAGAGAGAGAGGGAAAGTGAAAGAGACAACCATCTCAATGTTTCCGGTTGTTTAATATGTAGCCAATGTCACTTGCTTATTGTAAATGACTCTTTCTAAGTGGCTCTCAGGTGAGTGCACAGAACTTGCTACATTACAAAATGAGGGATTTATCAGATGTACAGAATCACTTAAGGTTCACATGTGCCATAACAAACTGACTTTTTATTTTTATTTGACAAAGTTAGATACATACTAGAACAAATTGTTCATTGAGTCCATGTTAAGTTACTAAGTACATGTTAACCTTATTAACTATAGATTTAGCATAACATGAAAACTCTTGAAAATTTTAGGTAAAAATAGTTTTCACTATAAATAACAAACCCTATTTGGCAACAATGTGTGTGAGTGAGAGAGATGGAAGGTGAAAGAGATGCCCACCTCAATGTTTCTGGTTTTGTAATGTGTAGCCAGTGTCACTTGCTTATTGTAAATTGCTGTTTCTCAGTGGCTTTCAGGTGAGTCCACATAACTTATGTTAGGGGTTTAATAGATTTAAGAAACTGTCGGATTTACAGAAAACTTTCTCCCTCCCAGTTAGTACTTTAACATTTAGGACTCTGCATCATTTATAAATATTACTTCCTCTTTTACTGGATATGGAATCCCCTCAAAATATAGTTTTATATATTAGTTCTATATATTTGAAATTGTAGTGGCCTGGCTCTCAATCTCAGTCATGATTGTTTTAGATGTTGCCATAGAAGGATATGACTACACAACCAAGAAATTCAAATTCTACTTGCATTAGCAGGACTAACATTTTGCTTCGAGAAAATAGTCACCTACAGAGTGCTAAAGGTTAAATCGAGGTTTTACTCTAAATTGTCACTTGATTATTGTAAATGACTGCTCTTAAGGAATTTAATGGATTTAAGAAACTGTCAGATTGAAGGAATATATTCTCCCACACAGTTCTTTAAAATGATGTTTTACTGTAAGAAAAACCTCTTACTCAAGAGCATTAGAAAAAATTTCTACAGCAAAATCGAAACTAAAGGTTGAAAAGTTTGTAGAAAATATCTTTCAATTCTTTCCAAAACAGAAAGAAAAGTCAACCACATGACATTATTATGCCATTGAAAAATACAAACTATTTCTTTTTGTTTCATAAATACAGTAAAACCTTGATTTAACCCCTTTTAGATTTATGGAACCACTTGTGGCCCATAACGAATTGAGATTTTATTTTTACTGAACAAAGCTAAATGCTAGAATAAATCATTGTGTCTATGTTAAGTTACTAGGTATATGTTAACCTTTTTAGCTATAAAGTTAACTGAAAATGTGAAATCTTGCCAACTTCAGCTAATTTTAAAGACACAATAAATAACAAACCCTACTTGGCAACAGTGAGAGAGAAAAAAGTGAGAGAGACACTCATCTCAATGTTGCTGGTTATTTAATGTGTGGCTAAGGTCATCTGCTTATTGTAAATGATTGCTCTCAGTGACTTTCAGGTGAGTAGACCAAAATAATCATTTTTTGGAAGGACGATTCTAGTACATGTGTGGTTACAGCTTAATCTCTTTCAGATAGATAATCATTCAAATCAGACAAGTTTAGGTTATGAGTACAAACTAAATTATAGTGCTCATTACATCAACAACACCACTTCTAAAAATCTATCTTGGATTTAACAAAACATATTCGTTGAATATGGGGATCTACAGAACTGGATTCTTTATGACACAAGGGATTTATCTGATTTAAGCAACACACTCTCTTCTCAATGTTTTTCAAATCAAGGTTTTACTGTAGTATCTATTTACTCCAGTCTTAATGGTAAATCTGATCGCTTTGATAATGTGGAGTGAAAAGCCATGGTCAATTGCAAAATAAAGAACAGAACTGTCCAACAAACAGAGTTAACAAAGTTTGCAAGAAAAAGAAAATGGAACAGGGCAAAAATAAAATAATATCAAGCAAGCAAAAAAATATATACAAGGAAAATTAACAGTAAAAAAGCAAAAAGTTCACAGATTAAGAATTGGTGTCAGCAGACGTTCAGACAAGTGAACGTTCGGACAAGTGAACACAGTGTTCTTCTAGACAAAGCAGATCAGAACTGACTCATGTCAAACTGCAAACCGGCCTATTTTACAGGGTAAGAAAAAAATCCCAGCATGCATTTGTGTGCTTTTTGCCTATAAAAGGGGAGGAGCAAATGTTCTACAGTCATTCCCATTATGGATTGAAATCAACAGATAAAGTCAAAATGGCAACTGATCTCAAAAATAACCTTTAATCTGTTGTTAACTGAGGCAAGAAATGGCTTAGTAATTTCAATGTAGCCAAAACCAAAACCAAAACTTCTCTCTTTTAATCATCTCAGAAATTTTTTTACCTTCTAAAAGAATAGCTGATGCTAACACCTATGAGAGTAACTCAGCTAATGTTTCCTATAAATATGAATTTTAAGGATTATGTCATGTCAACACCAGCTATGTATCTAGAGATTTTTGACAAAATCCAAAGAATCTGCAATGTTATCTGCTTTGCCCTGGCATCATGGTTTCAATCACTTTCTAACTACCATAACATAATTTCCCTTTGCTTTTTCTATAAACATTTTCATGTTAATTGTTCTGATAAGCATTCCTCTTTGGTATGTTGGCTTTATGAATTTAGCTCAGTTCTAGATTGTCAGCTAAGTTTCATCATTTTACATAGCTTTTCAGCACCCTTTCCTTTTATTAATACTTTGCTTAGTTGTTGCCTTAAAAATTTTCAGCACCCACTCCCTTTATTAATACTTTTGCTTATTTTGTTGCCTTAAAAAATTTTCAGCACCCACTCCCTTTATTAATACTTTGCTTTGTTGTTGCCTTAAAAATTTTCAGCACCCTCCCTTTATTAATACTTTGTAGTTGTTGCCTTAAAAATTTTCAGCACCCCTCCTTTATTAATACTTTGCTTAGTTGTTGCCTTAAAAATTTTCAGCAACCTCTCTTTATTAATACTTTGCTTAGTTGTTGCCTTAAAAATTTTCTTCCTCCCTTTTTATTAATACTTTGTAGTTGTTGCCTTAAAATTTTCAGCACCCCTCCTTTATTAATACTTTTTTGCTTAGTTGTTGCCTTAAAATTTTCAGCACCTCCTTTATTAATACTTTGCTTAGTTGTTGCCTTAAAAATTTTCAGCAACCCTCTCTTTATTAATACTTTTGCTTAGTTGTTGCCTTAAAATTTTCAGCACCCTCCCTTTATTAATACTTTGCTTAGTTGTTGCCTTAAAAATTTTTCAGCACCCACTCCCTTTATTAATACTTTGCTTAGTTGTTGCCTTAAAATTTTCAGCAACCTCTCTCTTTATTAATACTTTGCTTAGTTGTTGCCTTAAAATTTTCAGCACCTACTCCCTTTATTAATACTTTTGTGGTTGTTTGCCTTAAAATTTTCAGCACCCTCCCCTTTATTAATACTTTAGTTGTTGCCTTAAAAATTTTCAGCACCCACTCCCTTTATTAATACTTTGCTTAGTTGTTGCCTTAAAAATTTTCAGCAACCTCTCTCTTTATTAATACTTTGCTTAGTTGTTGCCTTTAAAATTTTTCAGCACCCACTCCTTTATTAATACTTTGCTTAGTTGTTGCCTTAAAAATTTTCAGCACCCACTCCCTTTATTAATACTTTGCTTAGTTGTTGCCTTAAAAATTTTCAGCAACCTCTCTCTTTATTAATACTTTGCTTAGTTGTTGCCTTAAAAATTTTCAGCACCCACTCCCTTTATTAATACTTTGCTTAGTTGTTGCCTTAAAAATTTTCAGCACCCACTCCCTTTATTAATACTTTGCTTAGTTGTTGCCTTAAAAATTTTCAGCACCCACTCCCTTTATTAATACTTTGCTTAGTTGTTGCCTTAAAAATTTTCAGCAACCTCTCTCTTTATTAATACTTTGCTTTGTTGTTGCCTTAAAAATTTTCAGCACCCACTCCTTTATTAATACTTTGCTTAGTTGTTTTTTAAAATTTTCAGCAACCTCTCTTTATTAATACTTTGCTTAGTTGTTGCCTTAAAATTTTCAGCACCTACTCCTTTATTAATACTTTTGCTTAGTTGTTGCCTTAAAAATTTTCAGCACCCACTCCTTTATTAATACTTTGCTTAGTTGTTGCCTTAAAAATTTTCAGCAACCTCTCTCTTTATTAATACTTTGCTTTGTTGTTGCCTTAAAAATTTTCAGCACCCTCTCCCTTTATTAATACTTTGCTCAGTTGTTGCCTTAAAAATTTTCAGCACCCTTTCTCTTTATTAATACTTTGCTTAGTTGTTGCCTTAACAATTTTCAGCACCCTCTCCCTTTATTAATACTTTGCTCAGTTGTTGCCTTAAAAATTTTCAGCACCCTCTCCCTTTATTAATACTTTGCTTAGTTGTTGCCTTAAAAATTTTCATATGTAAGATTTTTCATCATTCACTACCATGTTGGAGGACTAATATTACATAACAGTTCAGCACACTTTTCTTTGTTTTTGTTGCCTCCACTTCTTCATCTGTGAGGAGATTGTCCAGCATTCACTGCCATGTAGGAGGATTGATATTACATAGCAGTTCAGCACTCTTTTCTTCATTTCTAATAAAATTTTCTTTTTTCTTAATACTTTGCTTATTTTTAATTTGAGATTTAACCAAAATGTTTAAAAATAAAGTTTTGATTTTAATAATAAATAATATAGTCTTATTTTTTACACTATTGTTCAAGCTGTTGGTAGCTCTGTGATTGTGTAAGAAGTGTTTAGCATTTAAAAGAACCACTATTGAAACCCATGTAGTATACAATTCATACCATTTGCAATAATCCTCATAATATGTACCAATTATTCCTGCCTTGTATGCACTTTCAACAACCTTATTTAGTAACCCTCTACTTTAAGTGTCTCTTGGGGCTTGTACTGGGGGAACAATTATGTAAAAGAAAAAAGACAGGTGACTTCATAGTCAATAGCAGAAACAGGCCTCAGAGGATGTTGGTGGGTTTGCCAAGAGAATCAACTCAGCTGGACTTATATCTCCAAGTAAGATGAGAATGAATAGAGTACAATTCCAATATTCCTAACATTTAATTTAAAAGAGGGCTCAATAAAAAGTAGACCAATATTCTTTATTTTAGGATATTACATCGAAAACATGTCAAAATCGCTACACAATTGCAGTCATGTTTCGATACGCATACAACTCATCTCATCAGATGATTGAAAATCACTGGCATTCATTCACCAGTAATTTACAATCACCTGATGAAATGCATTGTATGCGCATATAAAGCCGCTAAAATCCAAGGAGTTACTGAGTATTAGTGAATATGAGAAAAACTTTTATTTATGAGAGAGGAAATTAAGAAGACAGAAGATAACAATTGACATTGTATTTAAAGTTTTGAAGATCAAAGTTGACTGGGAAGGAAGAAGCCAGAAGTAAATTCCACAAATGAGAAGTGTAATAGAAGAAACTGTTAGCATAGAACTTACAGTTACATCTAACCATTTCAAATGTAAAATGACGAGACCTAACCGCCAATCTAGTACTGCACTTAAAAAAAGATTAGCTAAAATCAATGAGAATAAAAAAAAAAATTTGGAAGATTGCTACACACACTAAGTCTGAAAAAAACCCATTTGCACACAAGAAAAAACACAATAAAAAATCTTATCTAAAGTACCTTGTCTGTTATTTTTAATGAAACATATCTTAGAGAAGAGTTATTTGCCAAATGCACAGTTATAGTTGTGTAATATGGGATTCATGAAAGGAAATACCAGATGATCTGAATTGAATTTAATGTCAATAAGAAACCTTTGTTCTAAAAGAATTTGATCTGTGGCGACACCAATATATACTCGGCTCACTCTAAGAGATATCAAAAGAAACTTTGCACTCAGATCATCACAGGAGTCCAGTGCATCAGAGGGCTGACCTGAAAGCTACCAAGTGAAGATTTGTGCCTCAAAGGATGTTGGTGGGTGCCCTGACATGTAAACAAGTAGTTGACCCAGCTGTGCATAGGATGTGCACATGTGAGAAAAGAAACTGTTAGCATAGAACTTATGGCTACATCTAGCCAGTTTAAAGCATAGAGAAACTAGGTATTCTTGAGTAACATAAAAGTGCAAAGGTAACCATATTAATGGAAGCCATATTGTATAGGAAGCAGCCATATTGTTATGCAAAACATCTTGTTCTGAGAGCAGCTATTGGCAGTTTGCAGGAGAGAATTTCTTTCTTTTTTTTAACAAACTGTCTACAGTATATCTACTTAATGGCAACAAAACTCCAAACACAACTGTATAAAAAATATTTAGAGTTGTTTTGTTTCATCTGATTGTTGTATACCCTAGGTTGGGTGGAGCTCTGTAATTTGGATTTGTTTGTAAAGAAAAGAAATGTAAGAACTAATTCTTGTATTAGATTGCTAATGTTTGCTGTAAATTTTCTAAAAATTATTTCTATTTTTTTCTTTTTGCTTTAATTGAGGGTTCATTGAGCATTTTATTATTTACAATGTCTGCATTTCTCACAAAATGAGAATTTATCTCTGAGTATCCAGTAGCATTGATACAAAAAAAACAAAAAAACCCGATGAGATGTAGGAGGAAAAATTTGGTTTTGTATGTAAATTGAATAGACAAAAAAAAAATGTCTTCTAAAGAAAGAAATTGAGAGAAAAATGTCCATTGGTGATGTTTCTGCTTTATTCTTCAATTTCATTTGCTAACTCTAAGCAGGTATGCATTGAGAAGAATAGATATAGATTTCCCACTCTCACTTTCTTCTTTCACTCTCCCTGCATTTCCCCTCTCTATATATAAATTCTTTCCCTCCCTCTCTTTCTCTTTCATTCTATCCCTCCCTCTCTCTTATCCATATTCTTTCTCTCCCTACCCTCTCTCTCCCCACATTCTTTCTCTCTCTCTCTCTCTGCATTTTCCTCCCTCCTTCTCTGCACCCCTGCACACTCTTTCCACATGTTTTCTTTCTCTTTCTTCTTCTCTTCACACACACATAGTCTCTCTCTCTCCACACTTTCTTTTTGCTTCCTTTCTATCTCTCACTCTGCATTCTTCCACCTTCTTCAGCATTATTTCCCATCGCACTTTCTCTCCCTATTCTTTCTCTCCCTCTTTCTTTGCATCCCTCTCTCCCTCACTGCATTCTTTCATTCTTGCTCTCCCTGCACTCACTCTCTCTGCTTTTTTCCCTCCCTCCTGAATTTTCTTCTCTCTTTCTTTGCATCCCCTCTCCCCTCACTGCATTCTTTCATTCTTTCTCCCTGCACTCACTCTCTGCATTCTTTTCTCCCTCCTCTCTCTGAATTTTCTTTCTTTCTTTTGCATCCCTCTCTCCCTCACTGCATTCTTTCATTCTTGCTCTCCCTGCACTCACTCTCTGCATTCTTTTCCTCCCTCCTCTCTTTCTTTGCATCCCTCTCCCTCACTGCATTCTTTCATTCTTGCTCTCCCTGCACTCCTCTCTGCATTCTTTTTCCCTCCCTCTCTCTGAATTTTCTCTTTCTTTGCATCCCTCTTTCCCTCACTGCATTCTTTCATTCTTGCTCTCCCTGCACTCACTCTCTGCATTCTTTTTCCTCCCTCTCTCTCTGAATTTTCTTCTCTCTTTTTTGCATCCCTCTCTCCCTCACTGCATTCTTTCATTCTTGCTCTCCTGCACTCTCTCTGCATTCTTTTCCTCCTCCTCTCTGAATTTTCTTTCTTTTCTTTGCATCCTCTCTCCCTCCTGCATTCTTTCATTCTTGCTCTCCCTGCACTCACTCTCTGCATTCTTTTCCTCCCTCCTCTCTCTGAATTTTCTTCTCTCTTTCTTTGCATCCCTCTCTCCCTCACTGCATTCTTTCATTCTTGCTCTCCCTGCACTCACTCTCTGCATTCTTTTCCTCCCTCCTCTCTCTGAATTTTCTTCTCTCTTTCTTTGCATTTTCTTCCTTCCCTCCCTCTCCTTCTATGCACTCTCTCTCACCACAATTCCTCTCCCACACTTTTTCTTTTGCTTTCTTCCTCACTCACACACCACACACCCTGTCTCGCTAACTCCCAATGTTACTAAAGGTTTGTTGAATTTGATAATGAAATATAACTTAGAATATTAACTTCCCCTTAAATTTTATTTATTCCACTCTTTCTCATATGTATATATATATATAATGATATTTTTATTTAAAAATATTTTACATTGTGACACGGAAATTTCTACTTAAAATTTTTCTATCACATCATCAGGCAATGTCCTGCAAATTTTAATGAAAATGATTTGCTTTTGAAAACACAAAACAATATATTTGCTTATTAAAGCGTTAGGTTGGAGGGAGGATCCAGATTTTAAAATGTTATGGGTGTGTCTCTTTTGACCAATGAAAAGACAGGTCAAAGCTAAAGCAGAAAAGTTGATCAGTTTATTAAAAAAGTAAATGCTAAAGAACTGTGGATTCTAAATCTGTTTGTTATTTCTCTTCATTTGAATATAATATAATATAATATAATATATATATATATATATATATATATATATATATATTTAGGCAGTATATCTTCATTCAAGTATGTTTGGCTGAATAATCTAGATATATTATGTCTATTTTTATTTTAATCCTCTCAAATTCACAGCTCAATTTCTTAGTGTTGTTATTAAACTGATTAAGAAAGACACCACAGTATTTTCTCAATGGCTTTATTGATATGTGTGAATTTTTTGTAAATGCGCATGAAACAGACTTCATTATAGTCAATTTAAAAATTAGCGTCAAGAATATGTAAGGGAGGTAACTTAATTTATATTTTTTTTATTATTAATGTTTTAAAATACTCAACCTGCAGTTTAAAAAAAATTGAGTATCCCAAAACATTGGTTTTATAGGTATTTTGAAACATTGTTGCTATACTCATAATTAATCTTATTTAGTGTTGGTTACAATTTTTTTATATAGAGCACTTCAAGAATTTGTTTTTTATTTTCATACTGGAGTATATTGTCAATTAATATTTCCCTAAATGTGAATGTGGACAGGAATGTTCTTTTAAATGTTGTACAATAGAACTTGAATCTGACATGTGTAATGTAAGCCATCTTGATAATGTTGCCATGAAATCAACACACACACACACATATATATATATATATATATATATATAATGAACTGGGATCAAATACATATCAAATATGGAATGGATCAGAATCTGACAGAATGATAAGATAAAGAAGAAATAGGAAACGTTTATCAATCTAACATATTTCACTTTTATTAAAGCTTCATCAGAATATATATTATGGATATACATTATCAGCTGATTCCCACATAGACAAACTAGAATTATTATACACTTATATGCATAAAGTAATATCTACAGTTATTCAGTTGGAATCCATTCATTTTTTTGGAACTTCAAAAGGATATAACATCTTTTCTTGAATTTGTAACCCTATAAATTATTCTAACGTTTGTTTAACAAGTCAAATGAATATGAAACCTGATTAACCAATGAAAATCAAACAACACAAAACATATGTTACATGCATTACCAGGAGTGTAATACAAAATTATATTAAATCTAAATTAATCTTACCAGCAGAAAGATAAACCATATATGATGCAACACAGCTCAACTAAAATCTAAGAAAAAGCATTGTCAAATTCCAAATCAAAATAAATTGTAAGGTAAAAAGTAGACTGTGTTTACAGACCTTATAGCCACCCACCTCTTTTCTTTGTTTCTTTTTTCATAAAAAGAGGCTGTATTTTGCTTTTAAATCTGATTAAATTGTTCACTCGCCAGTAATTTACAATCACCTGATGAGATGTGTTGTATGCATATTGAAACACAACTGCAATTGTGTAGCAATTTGGGCTTGTTTTTTGATGTAATATACTAAAATAAAGTGTGTGTGTGTATATATATATATATATATATACACACACACACACACACACACATATATATATATATATATATATATATATATATATATATATATATATATATATATTAGATATAAATGAGTGAGGATTGTTATCTGGTTTTACGGAACTTCATTAAGTACCATATTAATTATATTGTTTGTAATTTGCTTTTAATGGTTCAATTAGTGTGGAATGTGCATGTCTCTTTATCCGGTTCCCCTAATTTTAGATAAATTTACCCAAATATACTTATCTGAAATTTTTAGAAATACTGTCATTAGATGATATCCAGCAACAGTGCTATGCCATTAGCCTAGCATTTAATTAACAGAAAGTTTTTATCATATGTAAATGTCAAACTTTCACTCTTATTTGAAGATTTAACTATGACAATGACATTATATATATATATATATATATATATATATATAGAAAGAAAGAACAGTAAGATATATAATCCAGTGTTCTTATAGATATTTTTATTTTTACAAAATAGTGCTCAATGTAAATTTACAGAGCATTAATATTATAAATCAATTGATTTAAAATATGTTTTTTTTTTCGCTACACAGTTCTAACCATGTTTCAAAAATGGAAGCTAAAAGCCACAAATTTAATTTTGCAATTAAATTAAAGACATTAGTTCCATTTCATCCTCAAGCGAATTTTGAAGTAACTTTTAAAATTACTGGGTTTTAAAGACACAGCTAAAATCACGTTTCCATGGTTACAGATAAATCTACTACAACTGGACAAGGGGTGTCTGGGTTTTCCTTATGTCTGTATCATTATATCAGTTATTAGCTACATTTTGGTAAGGGGTAGGGATGTATTTTTCATATATATTTATATACTCTAATGTCTGATGTGTGGGTATGGGTGCTGTAATGTTTATTGGCATGGAAAGTGAAATTGATGAGACAAGTTCAAATTCTAGATCAATCTGTTGTATTCACTTTTGCATTATTAATTCACTTGGGAAAGGCATGAATGCATATTTTCCCCCCAGCTATGTGTTAAATAGTAGAGTAAACTAGACTCTCTAGTCTTAGTTGGAAAGCAGTCTAAGAGAATGAAAACTCTCAATTCAAACCTCCATAAATGATAGGGTAGCCTAAACTTGTTAAATTTGGTAGGGCAACCATTCTCAGAGATGTAAAAATTTTAATGCATTCACTTTTGCATTAATTCACTTAGGAAAGTTATGTATGCATATCTTCTCCTCCAGCTATGGGTTAAATAGTAAGGTAAGCTAGGCTCTCTAGCCTTAGTTAACAAGCAGTCTAAGAGGAAAACTTTGAATTCAAAACTCTGTAAATAATAGGGTAAACCAAACTCTTTAGCCTTGGTAGGTCAACCAGTCATGGAATAATAAAGCTTTGAATTCAAAACCAGCAATATTAGGCCATTTTGCCCAAGACACACCTATTACTGTTATAGCTGCAGCACATATGACCCAATTGATCAGCCTAGTGATCATAAAATGAATGGCACATTAATACTGCCATAAAGTCTTTTATCTTTTTTATTAGTGTTTATCAGAAGGATTTGTTATTATTACAACCCTTTACTCTAAAGTTCTTTGTCATGTATGCATCTAATGACTTTTAATTCACTATATATATATATATATATATATATATATATATATGTGTGTGTGTGTATTTGTGTTTCTTTGAATAAAGTTGACAAGGTATGTTTATTTAGCTTTCTTGGTATGTGTATGAGTGACTGTTTTTCTGGACTTAGTGAATGTAAAAATTGTTCAAAACTTTCTTTATTCTGAGCACTTTCTGCTAATCTGTTAGCCATGTTCAAGGATTATTTTTTTTGTTATACCACTATAATAAATGGTATGCATAGAAAAAATAATCCTTGAAAATGACTAACAGTTTAGCTGAAAGCGCAATAACCAATAATTAACCTTTGCACAATTTTTCATTCATTAAATCTAGAAATGTAAATCTTTGTATACATAACAGAAAAAACTAAAAAAAACTAAACAAAAGTACCTTGTCTTGTCCAACAAACATGTATTAAAGAGGAATTGCTGCCCAAATACATATATACAGTCTGTTTGAAGTTATGCAAATCACATAAACTTCATAACTGGAATTTGTTTTCAAAAGTCTTTGCCAAACAATTAATTTAGATGGTTTGTAAGTTCAAGTGATTTATTTTCATATAAATCTTTCAATTCAATGGGATTTTATTTATATGGGACCAACTGTCAAACTTTGACAATTGAGCAAGGTGTTTCTCAACCTGAATTTCAGTCAACCTCTTTTTCATTGGCAAAGAATATATTGTTGAATAGCCCATTCTTCTGGGGTTCTCTTGGGTGATGGTGTCAATTAATACACTCTTGTATATCTTCTCTTTCTTTTCTCATTCGGGTGGCAAAATGTCTTTGGTAGCGAAACTGCCATTAAAAAGAGAGACATCAATAAAGGGAATTTTAAAACTTAGCTATTTTATTAAACATGTCAACGTGTATATATTTAACTAGCCAGTGGGGTTGCTTTCGAGACACAATATAACATGTCTACATTGATCAACATGTAAAACTTAACTCCCTGAAATCCTTTTCTACATTTAACATTCCCATGCTAATTTTAGCCAATCAAAAACAACTTATTTTCCTGTATTTGACCTCAAAGCTCAAAATGAGGAAGTCAGAGGAGAAAGATAATTCTATAAAAAATAATAGTCTGCTAGACAATTATTTAACAATATTACTCAAGTCATAATTTTGAGAGTTTTATTTTTGACTGCTTAATATGTCTAAAATGTTTCAGTGATTTGCTTTTAATTCTGTCAAACAAAGGAGAAGTATTTTCATATTTCAATGTGTTGGTATTTTGATTTTCTTGATTTGTTTGTGGCCTGTAAATAAACACATAATGTGTTTTTGGGAAACTTTGATGATTTTTAAAGGTTATTCAGTTCTTGTGATACAATCATGTCCATTCATAAGAACTGGAAGAATGTATATTTCATATATTTTGTTTTTAATATTGTTTCTTGTTTTTTTCTCCTGAAAGACACCCATCCCAGGCCTATTCTGTAATTTAGTGCAATTGCATGTTTCTTGGAAGCTGACAGCTTGTGCCCCAAATACAAACTTGTTTAATAAGATTTATTGTAAATTTGAATTTTCTAACGAAAGTTCTATTTAGTCTGTAGTCATAGATTGAGTTTTTTTTTTATATGCATTTGAAGTCAATATTGTGACAGTGTTTTGGAGGCTATTGTTGTCATTGTAAGAGTAATTTTCTTGACATGTACTAAATATTAAATTATATATATATATATATATTCCATTGAATAATATAGACATATTGTGTCTTACTTCTATACTGATCCTTTTCAGTTCTCTAATCTGTTACTTGATGTTAAGGTGCCATAGTTTTTTTCTAACCCAAGCACTTTCAATCTTTTCCAAGACCAGGATAAATTACAAAGACAAACTTATTTTCAACTGTGATAAAATTTGCATTCTGTTATGATGGTGATTTTGAAAAACATGCAGAATTGTGTTCTGTTATAGAGATTTTAAAATGTTAAATTTATATGTTGTAATTATGGAATTTTTTACAAAACAAACATTTCAATAGAACAGAGCTGACCAAAAAATGGTAGAAATGTAAAATGGCATTAAATGTTTGTTATATGCACTTTAATATGCTGTTGCTATATTCACAAAAAAAAAAACAAAAAAAAACTATGGTGCATTCCTTGAGGAATTTCATCTGAACATCAAGAAACTGATTAAACAACTGGAAAGAATCAGTAAAAAAAAAATAAGTAGACACAATATGTCTATATTAGTCAAAATATTTGGATGAAGATATGCTGCCTAAATAATATACATATATATATATATATGACATATTATCTATATCTCTATCTCTCTCTCATATATATATATATATATATATATATATATATATATATATATAGATATATTAGTGGTCAATATATATATATATATATATATATATATATATATATAAATTCAAGAGGATAAAATCTAGGTAGAACTCAATGTCCAGGACAGAGTAAGAATATAATATAAAAGGCTCAAACACTAACATTCCATGTTTATAATTTATTACATTGGAATCATAATCACAATCCAATTCATCAGACCTACAAATTCAAAAACATTTTTGAATTTGTAGGTTTGATGTTTGAGCATTTTTTATTATATATATATATATATATATATATATATATGTGTGTGTATTATTTTATTTTTTTTTTACAGTAAGGTTCATCTTATACAAGGCCTGGTGGTAACTTGAGGTAGAGGGTTAGGTTAGGGTGCAGTTTGTACAGATAGGAGAAGGTAACGGTTAACCCTAAATTTGAACAGTTAAGATTGTAGTGATCAGGGAACCATCGTCTTAGAGGCATAGTGTTTCACAGGAAGAAGCTGTTTGAGTGAAACTTACTTCTCATTGATATATATATATATATATATATATATATATATATATATATACAATATATAGCTCAGCATAAATGCAATTGTTATACTATATATATATATATATATATATATATATATATATATATATATATATATATATATAAACATATATATACACACATATATATAGTATAATAGTTGCATATAGGTTGAGTTATATATCTCTGTATACACATTCATGTATTTGAGAGGATGCTGAAAAGTTCTCAGCCTGACAAAGAAAGAATTCCAAAATAAATTCCAATATTTGGTCAATTAGTCAGATTTTGTGAAGTGGGTTAGACCAATAACCTTTTAGCAATTCTATTGTATCTTATTGCATAAATACTCCAATTATGTCTCTTTGCTCATCAACTCTATAACAGATGCTTTCAGTGCCAATGAACCTTCGTTTTTTTTTTCACCTTCTCTATCCTCAAATCCAAAGAATGTCTTCCAACTCCCACTTGCTTGTTCCTTCCTGTGCAGAACAAACAGCATTGCCCACGTAGGTATTGAGGAAATGCCTGCTTGTAATGGAAGGATTTGTTGAGGGATGGCAGAACATAGACACATAACTGTATCATATTCCCGATGCCTAACTTGGACAAGCATCCTTGCAATTAAAGATGGATGTCTATGTTTACCAGCCATGTAAGTTGTTCTGTATGCAAGCAAAAGATTTTCTTTCTTCCTTTTTCTTAAAACTTTGCAATTTCATTAAGCTAATAAAAGAGGAAAAATTATTTTCATTTTGCTGAACATGTTTTTGACTTAAGGAAATTGAAACACATACTGATTTAGACCTCATATATACATACGTACACATGCATACATAGCTGTGATTTTTGTTGAGGCAGGTCTTAATCTTGCATAAAACAAGGTGGGTCCTGCTTGACAAAGTATTTGTCACAATGATTCAAGGCGAGGTTTAAAAACAATGCTCCTCCTGATTCCTAACACAGACACTCATGGTAGTCCAATTACAGCAAGTATTTTATTTAGATACCATCTCAAGGAAGGTTGGTATCCAAGGCAGGAAATCTCATTCTAGCCTTATATATATATATATATATATATATATATATATATAAATAATTGTTAATACTAAAATGATTCCTTTAACTCTAACTAAAATATATATTTTTTAAAAATCTTTAATTTAATTTTTCTGTAGGTGTTTTATTGGATTCATTTAAGTGCCGATAGTACTTTGAGAGAGGTGTTTAGGTTAAAATATGTTTGAAATTATGATGAAAAGCTAAAAGATGTAGGCCATTGAATGTCCCATGTCCTTTGTACATACATGAGAAACTTTATATTACTAAGTTTATAAAAAATAAAGTTTACTAAATCAGAGAAATGAATTAGCTATTTTTGCCATAATTGTCATAAATTTTACTTAAATAATATTTAAACATAAAATTTTTGAATATTGTGATCTGGTAATATACATACTTATACTTGATATGGAAAATAATTTTACTTACTGTAAGTAATTCTAATACATTTACTTATTTTAAAAAGAAATATAGTCTATTAAAATTAATAGTGAAAATATTTTAAAGTTGTATTTAAAATTGTAGTTAAATAAAATGAATTCTAACCTAAACATCTTTTAAAATTATAGTTAAATAAAACGTATTCTAACGTAAACACCTCTCTCAAAGTACTACAAGCACTTAAAAGAATCCAATAAAACACTTACAGTAAAATGAAATTAATATGAAAAGCTAGAAGATGTAAGCCACTGAATGACCCATGTCCTTTGTACTTACATGAGAAACTATATATTACTGGATTTATATAAAATATATAAAAAAAAAGTTTACTAAATCAAAGAAATTAATTAGCTATTTTTGCTGTCATTGTCATAAATTTTAAAAAAATCCAGACGACATGCATTTAACGGATGTCAGAATTCATTGAAAAATACATCCCTACCCCCTACCAAAACGTAACTAATAACTGATGCATCAAAATACAGACATAATGAACACCCAGACACCCCTTGTCTGGTTGAATGGGTTTTTCTGTATCCTTGGAAACGTGAATTATGATTTTTTGCTGTGCCTATAAAACCCAGTAATAAATAAGTTACTCCTAAATTCGCTTGAGGATGAAATGGAACTAATGTCTTTAATTTAATTACAAAATTAAATTTGAAGCTTTTAGGTTCCATTTTTGAAGCATGGTTAGAACTGTTTAGTGAAAAAAACCATATTTTAAATCAATTAATTTATAATATATATATATATATATATATATATATATATATATATATATATACACACACACACACACACACACACACACACACACACACACACACACACACACACACACACACACAAGCTTAAAAGCTGTCCTATTGGATGGCATTTAAGCTAGCTTTTGCAGAAAGATCTTGATTGGGCTTTCATCACAATCAATAGGGAGGAGAAGGTGCAATAGGCAGCAATAAACTCCAGAAGAACTCAAAATTGATTGCTGCATTTAAATATTTCATTAATATCTAACTTTACATTTTAAAAGTTCAACAATGTTTCTTCTGCCGCCACTTAATTTAAAGACAATTCAATGTACGTAAGTCCTTAACTTACATACAAACAATTATTTTTATTTCATTAGCAACATTTGCTGTATTTCACATTTAATTTCAGTTATTGCCAAATTTGTTTCCAAGTTATAAAAATTGTTATTGTACAAAAAATTTGTCACAATCAATCATGTAAAAATCAACAAAAACAATTGCAGTAATAATAAATTGGGAATCAAAAATTTCATGATTGCAGTTTTGGATCAACTCTGGAATGTTTTTAATTTGCTCACAGAGTCAACCTGATCCCAAAGTGGTATGATATGTTGGACTGCGGCCACTAGGAGTAAAGTTGAAAAGTGTGACACAATGACATTCATCTTTATTATTATTATTATATATATATATATATATATATATATATATATAATAAAAATATAAAGTTTACCACTTAGCTGATCAGTGTTACCTTCAGTATCCTGACTCCAGAGTTTAAGAGATGGACTCTCCAGCAATCACTCTGTGCACTTGTCAGTGGGTATCAGCAATATACACATGTAGGTCATTGGTTCATATAAGAAAGCTCATCTGCTGTTTGACATCTTGTTTTTCATCTTGTGGGGTGATATATCACCCTCCTCACCAGCAGAAAAGCTAGTGGGGAAGCTGGTTTAGATGCCAAAAACCCATCAATGTGGCAGGCTATACTGGGTTACATATTACCAGTAGCGTGCTTAGCCTGACATGACCAAAACAATATTTTTTTTTTTAAATGTTTTTTGCTGCACTAAGATGTTTTTTTAAAGCCTTGTATCAAATCATTATAACAAATTTTTTGCTAGGGAGGACCCATCTTTCTTTATACAAGATTAATTCTGCTCCTGTATGTATGAATAAGCATCTAGTAGGCTTTCATTTATTGGCTGCAGGAGTTGCTAGAAAGTTGTTAGTGCTGGTAGGCAACCACCTTTGAGGCTCAGTACTACCCAGACCACATAGTTACTGATAAAATCCAAAGGGGCCAGATTGGCTGCAGGAGTTGCTGGAAAGTTGTTAGTGCTGGTAGCCAACCACCTTTGAGGCTCAGTACTACCCAGACCACATAGTTACTGATAAAATCCAAAGAGGCCAGATTGACTGCAGGAGTTGCTGGAAAGTTGTTAGTGCTGGTAGCCAACCATCTTTGAGGCTCAGTACTACCCAGACCACATAGTTACTGATAAAATCCAAAGGGGCCAGATTGGCTGCAGGAGTTGCTGGAAAGTTGTTAGTGCTGGTAGCCAACCACCTTTGAGGGTCAGTATTACCCAGACCACATAGATACTGATAATATATTTAATGTACATATATAGACATTACATACATTTAGAAGCTCCCCAAAAATTTACATTTTTTTAATATATATTGTATTTTATAAAGTAATTGATTTTTTTATTTATTAGTCTGACATATTTTTATCACTTTGAACATTATTTTTACTGGATACCCATATTTAAGTAGGCATTCCGTTTATTTTAAACAGTATATTTATTTTATTTATTCAGGCCAGAAGATGAGAATAAAGAAACAGAGTGTCTACTCAAATAAGGGTCTCAACTAAAAATAACATTTAAAGTGACAAAAATTGTATTATATATATATATTAGCCAAACTTTCCCTGACGATCCGTTTAGGTGAAACCTAGGTAGGTTTGTCTGGCTCACTAGTATATATATATATATATATATATATACTTGTATTTTGATTGGTCATTCCAACTTATGTAACAGCATTTCTCTTAGCGAGGGGTGTTTGATTGATTTGGACCTTTTAAAACCTTTTATTCTACATTCAACATCATCACTTGATGAGACACCAGAAGTGTTGAAACAAAATGGCTATTTTTGTAGTGATTTTATAACATAATTATGTTATAATTTTTTAATAAATAATTTATATATATATATATATATATATATATATATATATATATATATGTATGTATGCATAAACATTAGTGATTTTAAAAGAATGATTTTCCACTTTGAATAATTAAGTTGAAAAAAAATTTAAATTTTAAAAGAATTATTTTCCAAAATATTAAAAATGATTTGAAAAACTTTAAAAGAATGATTTTTCCACTTGGAAAGGCAAAGTAAAAAAGAATTGTATCTTACACATTTCGGCCTTTGAAAGGACTTCTTCAGACTAAATAATCTTTTTAATGATGGAATCATATATATGTAAAAGTGGGGAATGAAATATAACAAAAATCAATTATAATTATACATTAAGAGAATTGCTGAAGATACAAGGACACTTCACTATACATTTTAAATTTCTGGCATCTGATATGTCCAGACACACAACTTAACTGACCTTATTCAGCCTTTTATTTTTTTAGTTCACCCAATACAAGGTTCCAAGGGCCCCCCCATATGGTAGAGGCTAATTGACTGGGATTGCTGTAAAGGAGGGGAAAGAATGAAGTAAGAAATGCATAGTACAACGATGTGTAGAATAGATATCAGTTGACTCTGGGCTTGAAGTTGTCAGAGAAGTATCCACTCAGGACACTGTTCCACAAAATAAGTTCTGAAACTTTCTCTTTATCAAAGGAAACAGATAATTTTCCACCACAAACATGGTATAGTGGTTTCTAGTTGTGAAGGTCTGAGCTGGTGGGACTAAGGAATGTAACTCATCCGAACATCTGCTATAGTAATCATGATAGAGTAGTGAGAGGTGAGCAATGTTTTCTCTGTGAGATAAGGGTTAAAGGGTGGAGAATATTCAAGATCCACAAGGCCATGTAAGCACTTTAGAACTTTGTTGAGGCACCAGCTCAGATATGGCAGCAATATTTGGTCTGATCTGATTTTTGTAATGATAGAGCAGGGTGACAGGAGAGACATTTTCTGGAGCAATACAAGGAATTGACCATTCTTCTAGTATCTTTGACGATAACATGAATATATGCATTTCATTTGAGGTCAAAAGTAAGCCTTAGCCCCAGCAGGTGTCCAAGGCAAGGATCTTCTTTGAGGGTTTGACCATTCATTAAGATTGGTGCAGGTTTAGGGTCTGCAAACACATGAACCCACTAAAAATAATCTTTATAGTAATAAGAGATAATAGCAGATACAAAATCCTTTAAAAAATTATTTCTTATGTTTTGGGTATAAAATAGAAACTAACAGATATACATTCATAGAAATCCCAACAAGAGGTGTGCTTTCCTTAAATAAGTTGAAACAGCTCTGATAATGGCTTCTTGATCTAGGCTGCTTATTATTAATTTCATTGTTACTGTTGCCATATCTGGTCTGGTGCCCCTGCTGTATATCTTGTGATTTTTGACAAAATACAAAGCAGTGTCTTTAATGTAATTGATCCTGAACAGGCATCTTGACCTCAATCACTTTCTTTCAACTGCTCTGATGAGCTTTTTTTTTTCCTGGTGCCTTGACCACATAAATTAAGTAGTGTGAAATCAAAATCAATAAGATACAATGGGTTCATACAATAGAACCAATTGGACATTTGTGGTTTTAAGCCACTTGAATAATTTTCAGTTCAATTATGGAACTCTATTAATGTTATTTCTATTTAAGTGGAAGATTAAACACAAAACTTACACATTTCTAATAAAAAAAAATATTGGGTGATGCTCACAAGGCCCAAGAGTCATTCAAGATACAGGGTAACAAAGCAGCACAGCTCATGGTGATGTAGGGAAGAGCTAACCCTAGATTTTGGACAAGGTAAGGCTGTAGTGATCAGGGAAGCATCCACAAAGCAGCAGTTTGTGGGAAGAACTTACATCATACCAATGAAATATGAAGGGAATGAAGGCGGTTCGCTATGAATGATCTAGGCCGGTTGATATTTATTTCACTGTTTATGAAAATAAATTAAGCAGGGATAGCAACTCAAACATGTGTCCCCACTTAAAATAATGTTTATAACAATAAAAATAATATTGGATACAAAATCCTTTAAAATTTTATTGTTTACGTATGGGTATAAAATAGAAACTAACAGATATAGATTCATGGAAATTCCAACAATAGGCGTGCTTTCCTTAAATAAGTTGAAACAGCTCTGATAATGACTTCTTGATCTAGGCTGCTTATTATTAATTTCATTGTTACTGTTGCCATATCTGGTCTGGTGTCCCTGCTGTATATCTTGTGATTTTTAACAAAATACAAAGCAGAGTCTTTAATGTAATAGATCCTGAACAGGCATCTTGACTTCAGTCACTTTCTCACCAATGTGACATGGCTTCCCTCTGTCTTTTTTACAAATATTTTCATGACAACTGCCCTGATCAGCTTTTTTTTCCTGGTGCCCCAACCAAATGAATTCCAGCATTTTCTTTTTTTTTTACAGTAAGTTTTACCCTGTACAAGGCCTGGTGCCACTTAAGGTAGAGGGTTACATTAAAGGCCAGTTTATATGGATAGGAGGGAAAGATAATGGTTAAATCTAGACTTGAACAGGTTAAGATTGTAGTGATTGGGGAAACATCCTCTTGGGAGTCTGTTCAAAAGGGCAGTGCTTCACAGAAAGAAGCTGTGCTAGATTGGCAACTAGGTCTCACTGTTTTACTGTTGAACTAGATGCAACTGCCACTTCTACTATAAAAGTTTCTCTTCTCACACTTCCTACCTGTGGAACTCTATCACAATTTCTTCAAAAATTTAGATGCAATATTGCAATGAATAGACAAAGACAAATATCAACTTTAGAAGCTTTATTCTGCTAAATTGATCATTAGTAGTTAGACAGTTTTTTATACAGAGTGGTTAGTATTTACACTATTTATATTATTCAAGCTGTTGTCCTTATGTTTATTGCCATATTCATGACATTTCAGCCATTGTATGCTCAGGCCTTCTTCAGGTGACTGGAATTATGAATTCAGCCCTTTATTTCATCCACCAGAGTAGATTGTTCTAGTTCCATGTGCCATGTCTCTTCCAGATTTCTCAGTATCACTTTAACTCAACTCTCTAAATTTTTGTTCACCTCAGCTGTAGCCAGTTATTGAACTCACAACTCTATGGATCAATTCAGTGGATTATTTCAACTAATGCTTTTTATCCACTGGATCATGTGTCCCCAAGAATATGACAATAAAGATGAGGACAGCAGTCTTAACAATGTAAATAATGTAGACAAGTCAATTAACTGACTGATGTTACCTTCAGCAACAGTTTAACTGAACAATGTAAATAGTGTAAATAATTACAATACCTCATCCCAGAAATATAGACAGATATAGAAGAAGGCCAGAGCGTACAACGGTCTAAATGTCTTGAATGTGGCAACGAAGATGAGGACAACAGTCCGAATAATGTAAATAGTGTAAATAGTTACAATATCTCATCCCAGAAATATAGACAGATATAGAAGAAGACTGGAGCGTAGAACGGTCTAAATGTCGTAAATATGGCAACGAAGATGAGGACAACAGTCCGAACAATGTAAATAATTAGAATACCTCATCTCAGAAATATAGACAGATATAGAAGAAGGCCGGAGCATACAACGATTGAAATATCAAGAATATAGCAACAAAGATGAGGACAATAGTCTGAATAATGTAAATAGTGGAAATAATTAAAATACTTCATCTCAGAAATATAATCAGATCCTGAAGAAGGCTGAAGCATACAGCGGTCGAAACATTGAGAATATAGCAAGATGAGGACAATAGTCCGAGCAATATAAATAGTTTAAATACTTCATTTCAGGAATATCAACACATATAGAATGGTTAGTATTGAAACGGGATTGTTCATTATTGTCGCAAATGTCAATTGCCATCTTGAACCCTGTTTCTTTTTGTCTTTTTCTCAATATTCCCCATTCTCAGTCTTCTCATTCTCTTTCATTTTCACTCCCTGTAAAAAATCCAGTCACCCACCCACCCCCATGTTCTAGTGGCATTATTGCATTGCTTGGAGGTGAAACAATTAAAAAGAAAACAAAATAATCAGGGATAGTAACTCAGACACTAAGAATAATGTTTATATTAACCTTTAACACACTGCCTTATTATTCACTACTTTTCTTTGCACTGCATTGTTTTTCAATATGACCTAATTTCAGTCATGGTCATTTTCTGTTGCCATAGCAGGATATGACAACACAACTGCAAAATTCAAACATGCTATTATTCATTCATCTGAGTCACTTGAGTGACAGGATAAAATTTTTTGTTTGCAAACAAAATCACTTCCAGAATGTTAAAGGTTAATAAAAAATATCCTATTTACTCATATTTAATTTATTAAATTATTTTTTTGTGTTTCACTGCTGAAATTAGATATCGCATGACAATAGGAATTAAATATCGCATGATAATAGGAAAATGAGAACATTTATTTATCTCGAAACCCTTCTTCATCTAAAAGAATGTACTGACTCATTCGTTATTTTGTGTCACCAAGGCAATTTGAGAATTTAGAATGGCATATTAGCAGAATGACTTCTTACCATGAATAAATGGTAATTGTCATAATCAAAGAACCATTCTGCAAATGTCTTATCTCTGACTCACCTGTGACAGATCACTCCTTAATGCTGTGAAATGAAGCTACAGGAATTGTCAGGCAATTAATATTCTCTTGAGGAGCATGGGGGGTATAATTTTTTTTTTTTTTTTCTATTTTCTTTTCTTGTTTCAGGATTTAACAGAGGAATCATTATATAGGATTACTTAAGATGCCCCACTCATATTTTATGAAAATGCATTGAGTTTTATTGTTTCACCCCCAAGAAAAGCAATGATGCTCACTGTGAATGCAGGGGTTACAGGAAGTGAAGGAGAATGAGAGGACTGTGAATGGAGAGGATTAAAGAAAGGACAAAAAGAAACAGGGTTCAAGAAAATGGAATTTGGCAATTGACACTTCACTGAAATTTTTGAAGATTGTAGTTATCAGGGATGCAAGAGATCGGAAGGGAGTTCCACAGGTGGGAAGTGCAAGAAAAGAAACTGTTATATCAAAAATAGCAATTGCATCTAGTTAGTTCAACAGTGAGACTTAGTTGCCAATCTAGTAGCACACTTAATTTCATGTGGTTGAGGCAACAGAGAAAAAGCTAATCAGAGCAGTTGCCATGAAAATATTTGTAGAAGAGACAGAAAGAAGCCATGTCACCTCTACTGGGAAAGTGACCAAAATCAACATGCAAAGTTTAGTATGGAACATTCCTAGAGTAAAGGAAAGCAGGAAGAAAGGACTAACTATCAACTGTAAGAAAACAGCAGGAGAAAGAGCCCAAGATGCATACATACATAGTCATATTTTTGGTTGAGACAGGACTGTGATTAATCTCACACAAAGCAAGGTAGGTCCTGCTTGACAAAGGATTTGTCGTAGTGATTTGAGGCAAGGTTTTACAATGCCAAACAATCAACTCAGACACTCATGGTAGTCCAAAATAGATTAATTTTATTGAGACACTACCTCTGGGAAGGTTGCACCAGGCATATATATATATATATATATATATATATATATATATATATATATATATACATCTTTATGCAAATTTAATTTCAGACTGTTTTCTTTATAGAATTACCGGACAATAGCCTCATGGATTAAAGTGTGTTAGTTCATGAATTTGGTGACAACATAGTAATTAGGAGTTCAATCCCTGGGCTGGGCAGTTTGTACTTGGACTCAGTGGAAACAGGATGAGCAATATCTGAGCAGTACTAAAAATAAGAGCTAGACAAGATATCCCTAAACATGGGCAGTGGAATGAAAACAGTCTACTTTGTAGATTAAGTAAAGGGTTCAGTCTAGATTGATATACACCTGATGAAGACAACAGGGCACAATGGTAGAAACATTTTGATAACAACAACAAAAATGAGGACAATGTAAATAGTGTGACTAAATTATCCAATGTCTGAGTATTTTGGGCTTTCATAAACCATTATCAAAGAGTTTTGTTTCTTGTGCTATGTTGCATTTATCATTCTCAAATATCACTTTTTTGCATCTTCACATGGCAGATTTTTAGTGTATTTTCTATTGTGTTGGTTGGTGTCATCCAATTTAATTGAATTATTATCATATAAATATCATGTTAACCAATGC
>CAHIKZ030000870.1:220000-245000 GCA_903632075.3 Acanthosepion pharaonis
GTAGTCTACAGACAAAGGGGTTCCTGTGATGGTCGCTAACAAAAATCTGGTGCCAACATAGGCTACCTAGCTGGGCTGGGGAATCCCCTCCCAGGGCAGATGAAAAAGAGCTGCACATCACTTTCCCAGTTCTTTCTAAAATTTTTCCATTTGTGACAAATTATGTCAGCACCTGAAAAACTTTCTGAATTTGGAGGTTTTTCAGATTTTGTAAATTTTGGATAAAGAATACTCAACCTGTATAGAAATTGTCCAAGTAATTATTCCGTTGACATGTCTTCAGCTAATCTATTAGCTATTGTCAAAGTTTTGGGGTGTGCTATTGTAAATGGTATGTAAATTACTGATACGTAGACGTGTTTTTAATTCTCTGAACATAGCCAGTACATTCTATGGCCATGTTTGTAGTTGTTGTTAATGGTAAAAATAAATGTAAAAAAAAAACATCTATAAATTATAAAAGCACTTATACAAAAAAAAATAAATGAATTGCTACTCTTAGCAACATCAATATAATCTATTAAATATTCCATTTTTATATTGTCTGATATTCCACATCAGTCATTTATCATAATAAAACCTGACACTCCCTAAACAAGTCATCAATATTTCTAATAAAAAATAGCTATTATAAGCTGAAAGCAATAAAACCACTAGAATGAATGTTAGGGAATATGAGAAAGACTGCTATTAAGGAGAGAGGACAATAAAAAAACCAAAAATTAAGAAGACAGAAGATAATGATTGACATTGCATTTAAATTTCCCCCCAAGCAAGGCACTAAAGCCATTAAAGGGGTTACTGAGTGTTAGAGAATATAAGTGTTGTAACCTAGGGAAGGTTACTGAATGGAATAATCAAACGTAGGTTGGTAATGAATGATAATACTTAGAACAAGAACAACACATATAAGATTTGCCATTGGCGCATAGAAGAAGTAGTCAACTGCTAGAAGTGAGTCAAGTGAATTCCACAATGAATCTCCAACTGCAGACCAACATACAGTATTTACTACTGTATTTATGTGGATGGGGATATACCCATTATCGTCCGTAAGTATGCTACAACAATAAGAAAAATTACTATTAAGGAGAGAGGACAATAAAAGAACAAGAATTAAGAAGACAGAAGATAATAATTTACATTACCTGTCTACATTTCTGAGATGAGGTATTGTAACTATTTATGCTATTTACATTCTTCAGACTATTGTACTCATCTTTATTGCCATATTCATGATGTTTCAGCCATTACACATTCCAATCTTCTTCAGATGATATATAATATACCCTGGTAAGTGAAATAAAGGGTTTGGTTCAAAATTCTAATGTATATTACCTGAAAAAGGTCAGAGTGTACAACAGTCGAATGTCATGAATATGACAATAAAGATAAGGACATTAATTTAAAAAATGTAAATAGTGTAAATGATTAACAGTGTATTTAAATTTTTGAAGATCCAAGTTGACTGGGTAGCAAGAGATGAGTTTTTGTAACTATTTACACTATTCGGATTGTTGTCCTCATCTTTGTCATCCTCATCTTTACTGTCATATTCCCAATGTTTCAGTCATTGTATCCTCAGGTCTTCTTCAGATGATATACAATATACCCTGGTGGATGAAATAAACGGTTTAGTTTGAAATTCCAACACATATCATCTGAAGAAGGCCAAAGCCTACAACAGCTGAAACATCATGCATATGACAATAAAGATGACAATGTAAATAGTGTAAATGACTGACATTGCATTTAAATTTTTGAAGATCAATGTTGACTGGGAAGCAAGAAGATGGAAGAGAATTCTACAAGTGAGTAGTGTGAATAAAATGACTTTTGTGACAGGAGGGGAATGTTCAGATTATTTAATTAAGTTTTAATTTCCTTCCAACCCAATAATATATTATGTGAATGAGAAGGGTTTGCCATTCAAATTTTTTTTTTATCATTTCGCCCCAAGTAAGGCAATAAAGCCACTAATATGCAAGGGGCTACTGTGTGTGAAAGAATTTGATAAAATGAAAAACATTAAGGAGAGAGGATAATAAAAAGACAGAAAGTAATGGTTGACATTGTATTTAAATTTTTCAAATCAAACTTGTCTGGGAAGCTTCAGTACCATAGAGGAAAGTAATATTTATTTTGTAAAGGTACAAAATTGTGGCACAAGGCCAAAAAGAGGGACGGGGAATGCTGGTTTTCTTCTTAATAAAACCTAGCAAGCCACAATTACTGACCCAAACATACCACAGTATTCCTTACACCAAAACAATATATTCTTACTTACCATTCTTACTACACCCACCATAATACCACAGGGACTCTATGAAAGTCCGAACTAGTCCCCATATGTAGAATTTTTTGTCTATGAGAATAAAAAGCAACAATTTGAAAAAATCTAACCACAAAATATACCATAGAGGAAAGTTGATCAGAACAATTACTATGAAAGTATTTATAGAAAAGGCACAGAGAAGCTACATTACAGTGGTGGGAAAGTGACTGAAGGCAAGATGCCAGGTCAGGACCAATAACATTGCAGATTGTAAGATATGGCCAAGGTATTCTACTACTGCATAGTTTCATACTTTAAGACTATTTATGTATATATTCATATATTTATATGGGGAGATATATATATATATATATATATATATATATATATATATATATATATGTGTAGGTGTGTGTGTCATACTTTAAGACTATTCATGTATATATTCATATATTTGTATGGGGATATATATATATAAATAAATATATATGTGTGTGTGTTTTGAACAATAAAAAATATTGAGAAATTAAAAATTAAAATTTTCAGACACACTGGGTTGTATATTAATATTTTTTTGTTTTATTATTTCAATTAGCATGGCCATCATCAGGAGAAAAAAAAATTCTGCTTGTTAGCTTGTTGTTATATATATATATATATATATATATATATATATATATATATATATATATCGTTGCCATTGTCGGCGGCGGCATCCCTCCGTCTCGAGATACGATGGAGTAGTGCAGTGCGCTACAAGCCTGGGCAGGATATATGGAGAACTAGGGCTGCCCATACGTGTAGTTCCCCATCTCGGCCTTACTAGCAGAGTCCAAAGAAGAGGATAAACCAAAAAAGTTTGGTACCAGCATGGCTGCAGGAGTTGCCAGAAGGTAGCACAAGGTGCCGTTCATCCGCCTTAGGGGCTCCACTCCAGGTTTGAATTCAGAGTTGTCCTTCTCCTAGACCAGTTGCCATCCAAGGCTATAGAACCCAGTCTGTCCTGCTATTTACCCATAGCTGGAGGGAGAAGTGGATTCACACCTTTCTCAAGGTTATTAGCACATAAATGAATGTAATGGATTCGACTGAATTGAACTTGGCTCTCAATTCCTCAATCCAAGCTGCTATCCATTACTCCACTGTGCCTCCTCCTATATATATATATATATATATATATATATATATATATATATATATATATATATATATATATATATATATATATATATATATATATATAACAAATATGGCGCCAGTTTGTTTACATTGCACAGATCAGTGATTGCGCAGGTATGTGTTGCCAACATTGGGTGAAAATTTTGTGTGAATTGATTGGACGGTTTTTGAAATATTAGAAAAAAAGTTATCTCGATAATAATTTGGCACACAGTGTATATGTGTGTGTGTGTGTTTGTTATATACACATACATATATATGTGTGTGTGTATGACTGTGTAAACTGGTATGAACCAATTGAATATAAATTTATACATGATATTAATGAACAGTGCAACAGAAGAAACTGTTAGCATAGAACTTAGTTAGCTCTCGCCATTTCAACTGTGAAATAATGAGACCTTGCTGCTAACCTAGTACTGCATCTAAATTTCATAAAGTGAAAGTATTGATTTGCATAATATTGCTATAAATATAGATATATCCTGAAAATTCTACCAATATATGTTGGTTAATACCAAATTTATTCTGAAAGTATTAACTTGAATAATAAAATCTGGTAGTTTAAATTCTTTTTTAAAAAAATCCTTGAATTAATGGCTGCAATGCTCATGACTTGCAGTACCATCTATGATGATGTAAACTCCGTATGTGGGTACCTGAAAATTCAGAAAGAAGTTATTGATATTTTTAATAAGGATTGCTGGTCTCACCTCAGATGATGTTGACTTTGCACTAAGTTTCTTTAAAAAAAAGTTGTGCAGATTTGACCTGAGAGGTAACCTATTGGCATTCCAAGGTCCATGTGCTCACATCAAGTTACACCTGATATGTGGCAAAAACCGTTTGACAAATAAATATAAAAAATACTGAGTCAAGAGGCAACAAGAGCTCAGAACAAGAATTTGGGAAACAAAGTTTGAATTCCAGTTGAGTTCATTACATTCACTTATACACCTTAGGAAAGGTATGAATCCTCCACTTCATGTCCAGTAGAAATTTAGCATAAATATATCCTGAAAGTTTTGCATACATCATTTAGCTAATACTAATTTGATTGTAACAATATTAACTTGAATAATAAAATCTGACATTGTGTAGTAATTCTATGTGGATCAGTTTATTACTTAATAACAATAGAAAACCGATCCCCCACTTTATGCCCAGTAGAATCTTATATTTATACTAGTTTAACCATGCCAGAATATTTTAAGTCCTTAATATGATTAGGTTTTTATATTTGACTTTTCAAATATATTCATTCTAATTATATTAATATGTCTTAATTTTAGAGGGATCAGTTTATTACATAATAACAATAGAAAATTGATCCCCCATTTTACACTCAGTATAATCTTATATTAATATTTAATATAAATAGATCCAAAAAGTTTTACCTACACCAGTTTAATATGAATTTGACTGTCAAAACATTAACTTGCTTAATAAAATCAGACATCATGTAGTAATTCTGTGTGGGATCAGTTTATTACTTATTAACAATAGAAAACTGATTCCCCAATTTATGTGAGTAGAAACTTATTAATATTTAATATATAAATAGATCCTGAAAGTTTTGCCTACACCAGTTGATTAATACCAGTTTGATTGTGAACAACATTAACTTGCTTAATGAAATTTGACAGTGGAAGCTTTTAAATGCTTATGCTTGAAGAGATGGCTTCTTGAAAAATTAGATCCTCTTTTTTCTTGCATAAGAGCTGTTATATTTTAGTGTAAGAAATGCATACACATGTGTAACAAATGTTATGGGAAAGAAGTATTATTTATTTTTTTTTTTTGTCCAGGACCTGTTATATCAATTTTGTACAGATCAAGGAGATATTTAATTTTTATTCAGACCACAATAATATAAACAATATAATCCCAGACACTGTAAGAATTTTCATTCAAATTCTTGCAACTATAAATCAGTGGTTTGTTTACCATTTCTTTTTCTTTATAAATCACCAGCTCAACATTGGTGATTTGAAAAGAAATTGACCTCTAAATTGATTTAATATCAATGGTTTTTGTCCATTTTGAGAATGGTGATGACATGTTTATCTTAACTTGGTGTGAATTCATCATCATTTATCCCTCTAACCTACAAGAAATTGATTTAACAGCTGTCTGAATGAAAACAAATCAAAGATAAACTTGACTATCTCAGATATTGTAAGAATTTTAATTCAAATTCTTGCAACTGTAAATCAGTGGTTTGTTTATCATTTTTTTTTTTTATAAATCGCCAGCTTGACATTGGTGATTTGAAAAGAAATTGACCTAAATTGATTTAACAACATCAATGGTTTTTGTCAACTTTGAGAATGGGGATGACAGTTTGTTTATGTTTTCATCCAGACACGTGTTAAATTAGTTTCTTGTAGGTTAGAGGGATAAATTATGATGAATTTACACCAATCTAAGATAAACTTGACTATCTTAATTCAAATTCTTGTGACTATAAATTAGTAATATGTTTACCATTTTTTTCTCTTTACAAATCTCCACTCATCAGGAGAACTCAGATGTTATGTGCCTGGATCACATCCTAAAATCTTGCCAAAATAATTTCCTTAAGTGTTTATTTGCATTGAAGAAATTTTGGCATTTTACATGGAAAACTGTTTTCTCTACATATTTCTACCATATTATCTATCTCTATCTATAAAAGGCAGGATGTGTGTGTGTGTGTAATGAATGCACAGCCGCAATTTTTGACAGATTTGCACCAAAATTTACATGCACATGCTCCAAGTTAGCAGAAAGGCCAAGACCAACTTTGCATTTCCTAACTCCCATCAGTAGTGGAAATAATTGATTTTTTCATGCTTCTATGGCAATTTTCATGTAGTTTGCAGCCATTTTGTACTGGCCAGAGTGAGAGCCAATAGCTGGCTGCCACGAATAAGCAGGAAGATTCTACTGGTCAGCGTGAGAGCCAACAGCTGACTGACATGAATGTTAACTAGCATGCTAGCATGCAAAAAAATCGATAGCTGCATTCGTCACAAGTGGGAAAAATTTAAATCTGCATGGCACTTTACTCCAATTGGCTCATTCGCTTGCTTAAACTCAACGTTGATACTGATTCCACAGAACTGGGTTGGGTGTGAAAAAGTATTTGTTGTTAACATTTTTTTTTCATTCGGTTTTTCCAGTTATGAGTTTTTTTTTAAAGCTGATCATTTTGTGTTCATTTTGTTTAGTTCTTTTTTCGTAACAGATTTAATGTTTAGTATAGAGCTTAGTTATATTTTGCATGCTCAAGAGTAAGAAATCTTAAGAATTTATTTTTTGTTGTTAAAAAGAAAAAAAGGAAACAAATAAATCTTAAAAATTATTGTTTACCATGAAGTCCTATTAAATTAAATTAAAGAAATTATTAAACTGTGAAGTAGGGTTTTTGCCAAATTATTTTTCCAAACAAATCAGCTTATTCAAATTTCATTGACTGTTTTGCAAAATTGAATGAAACATAAAGTTTGTTAATCTTGACAAAAAATGTTAGCGATAACTTCAACAATACCAAACACTGTAAGGATTTCAACACACAAAATATTCTAGTTTATTTAAATTCCTTTCTTTCAAACTTTAAATACTTTACCATCAGTAATAATGTGGCATGTAATTATCCCTCCTTAAGACATATGGAATTTTCCTTTCTAAGCAAAAATCTGTGAGTGTAAGTTATCTAACACAGGCACCTATTAAAACATACATTACTTCATAGAGGTGAGAGGAAAATGAAAAAGGTATAATCAAGGTGAATCATAGTTTGAGAAAGAAAGAGGGAAAAAATCAGTTTCTTTTTCTTTTTTTGTTTACTAATGTTCACCCAATACAAAGCCCAAGAGCCACTCAAGGTAGAGGTTTACTGTGTGATGCTGTATGAACATAAGAAAGGGCAAGAAGCAAAGTTCTTAGTGCTATGCAGGAAAGATAACAGCTAACTCTACTTGAGGAGGTCAAGATTTAATTAGTAAATAACATTTTGGAGTACAAGCAGAGCCATTAGAAGTATAGTGTGGAAGTAGACTTTAGAAAGGACTGGAAATCCAGTCTTAAACAAGAAACAAAGGATAAACCTCTACTCCTGTTCAAAAGACTGGGGAGGATTGTGAAATGGATGATTGGTGAATATATCTATTTCTATTGGAGAGAAGAAAATATAAATAAATAATTGGTAAATAAAATTTCCGAGTTCAATTGGAGACATTAGAAGTATAGTGTAGAAGTAGACTTTAAAAGCAACTGGAAATCTAATCCTAAACAGGAAACGAGGGATAAACCTCTACTCCTGTTCAAAAGACCAATGAGAAATGTGAATCTGACAATAGGCAAACCTATCTACTCCTATTGGAAGAAGAAAAAAATAATAATTAATAAATAAAATGTCAGAGTTCAAGTGGAAATGTCAGAAATATAGAGTTGAAGTAGACATTAGAAGGAACTGGAAAACTAAATCCTAAACAGGAAAAAAGGGATAAACCTCTGCTCCTGTTCAAAAACTAGTGAACATATCTATTCCTATATTTATAGGCACATTAGTATGCAGCATTTTTCCAGTTATAATTTAATATATGTATATTTACTAATGTTCACCTAATGCAAGGTCCAAGAGCCACTCAAGGTACAGGTTTACTGTATGGTGTTGTATTACAAGAAGTGAAGTTCTTGGGGCTATGCAGGATAGCAGCTAACTCTAGACTTGAAATAGTCAAGATTGAATTAGTGAATAACATTTCAGAGCTGAGTCAGAGACAGAAGTATAAAGTAAACTTTAGGAGAAAACAGAAACCCAATCCTAAATTGGAAACAAGGGATAAACCTCTACTCCTGTTCAAAAGACTGGAGAGGTGTGTGAACCTATCTACTTCTACTGGGAGAGGAGGACAAACAAAATAATTAGTGAACAAAATTTCAGAGTTCAATTGGAGGCATTAGAAGTATAGTGTGGAAGTAGATTTTAAAAGCAACTGGAAATCTAATCCTAAACAGGAAACAAGGGATAAACCTCTACTTCTGTTCAAAAGACCAAAGAGGAGTATGAGACCAGGCGATAGGCGAAGCTATCTACTCCTATTGGGAGAGGAAAAAAATAATAATTAGTGAATAAAATTTCAGAGTTCAAGTGGAAATGTCAGAAATATAGAGTTGAAGTAGAAGGAACTGGAAACCCCGGTACTAAACAAAAGACAAGGGATAAACCGCTACTCTTGTTCAAAAGACTGGGGAGGACTGTAAACGAGATGATGGCCGAACCTATCTACTCCTGGTGTGGATCAGACAAAATCTGACTGGGTTTTCTTTCCTCTTTCTTCAGAACTTGATTGAGGAAACAAAACAAATATGCACATGACTAAAATGGATAGAAATATTCTGAATGAGAATAAAATGCTTACATATATGCTTATATTGGTTAGTTATTAATATATACATCACAATTAGATCATATTAAGTCCTAACAGCCATTCCTTTACAAAGAGAAAGCTGTAGAGATTTAATGAATACAGCCTCTAAAACTTTCAAATAGAATTTTGAATGTGATCAGCTTAGAAGAGAAAACATACTCTCATGGTAGGACATAACATACTGATGATTATTTATTAAGTGTTCTGAAAATTCTGAATTTAAGCTGTGGATAAGTCAACAGGAAACCACTCCACTGTCTTTCCCAATAAGTCATAACAATTCACAGATAATAAATTAAAGGAATCTGTGAAGAGACATGATCTCCTACAACCTGAAGGGACATGGCCTAAAAAACATTTATGAAAATGACTACACTGAATTCAAAACTGTGGAAAAGACAATGGGAAATCATACCACTGTCTTCACTTACACACAAATACACATAGGGAAAGGTATGAATATATCTCTTCTCCCAGCTATGGGTTAAATAGTTGGATTTGTATCAAGAAAAATCATTGTTATTCTCAAAATAAATTATTAATGCAATATTCATTTGCAAAAAAAAATAATTTTTACAAGTCAAAATATGTTTCAGATTTAAATAACACATAAAGGTTTGATAAGCTGTAAAAAACAAATCAATCAATTAATCTAATAAGTCATGATAACGGGAAACCACTCCACTGTCTTTTTCAATAAGTCATGGTAATTCACAGATAATAAATAAAAGGAATATGTGGAGAGCCATGATCACCTATATTCTAAAGGAACATAACAGAAAAACAGTTATGAAAAAGACTACTCTGAATTCAAAGCCAAGTAGAAAGAAATGAGAAACCACTCCACTATATTTCCCAAGAAGTCATAGCAATTCACAGCTGGCGAGCAAAACAAGAGTTTGCCATGGATCTACTTCTCTGGACACCTAGCCATAGAGCAAGACAAGTTGGTTACCCTGTAACCACCTCCTAGCTATGCTATGACACAGCTCATAGGCGATCATGGCTCTCCATGTATTCCTTTTCTTTATTATATGTGAATTATCATGGGAAAGATTATGGAGAATTTACTCCACAATCAATTCATAGCTAGTGAGCAAAACAAGAGCTCGCAAGTGACGTACTACTTTGGACACCTAGATTGTAGAGTAGTTTCCTGTTCCTTTCTATTCACCTTTGAATTCATAGTCATTCTCAAAACTGTTCTTCTGCAATGTCTCTTCAGAATATAGGCAATCATGGCTCTCCACAGATTCTTTTTCTTTTTTTTTTTTTATTTGGTTGAGCTAGCTCAGACATTCATGAGTCTATCATGCCAAACATCACGGTCCTTCATCAAGGCTGGAAAATCATTAGTGGCATTTTGTGTCATAGCATAGCAGTGAGATGGTTACAGGGTGATCAACGCATCTTGCTTTATGGCTAAGTGTCTGAAGAAGTAGATCAATCGTGAGCTCTTTTTTTACTTGCCAGCTGTGAATTGATTGTAGAGTAGTTTCTCTATAATCTTTTCCAAGATAATTCACAGATAATAAAGAAAAGAAATATGTGGAGAACCATGATCACCTATATCATGTGTCATAGAATAGCTGGAAGGTGGTTGCATGGTGACCAACCTGTCTTGTTCTATGGCTAGGTCTCCAGAGCAGTAGATCACTTGTGAGCTCTTGCCAGCTCTGAATTGATTGTGGAGAAGTTTCTCCACAATCTTTTCCAAGAAGTCATGGTAATTCACAGATAATAAAGAAAAGAAATATTTGGAGAGCCATGATCACCTATATCCTGAAGGGACATTGCAGAAAAATAGTTATGAGAATGACTACTCTGAATTCAAAGGTGGGTAGAAGAAAATGAGAAACCACACATTATCTTTCCCAAGAATTGGTAATTCACAGATACAGGAATCTGTGGAGAGCTATGATCACCTACGTTCTGGAGAGACATGGTATTTTTAATTAATATGTAACAAGTATGGATGACCAGAAATGACAGAACTTGATATTTGCTATAGTAAGGGTATATTTCCAACAATAAAATAACATATGACAAGTAACATTCTCATTAAGCATAATAATGAAAAACAGAAACATTTTACGTGGGCACATGCATGCCTTCTATTCTTAGCTTTCTGCAGGTGTCAAACCCACATCCAAGCAGAATTTTAATTATCTGTCTGGGTTGCTTAGCAAGGAAGCAACAAGAGGAAATACTTTTGTTGGTACAGATCCAACGTTTGAGAAAAATTGCAAGGAGGATATTTTGTACTTGGGAGCAGAAATTGATATGAACAGCTTGGTTATTTTGCATTGGACTGAAGCTTAAAAAGAGAAAGCATATTGATTGCTAAATGCCATTTTTGGAACTGTATGTTTGGGGAGATGGCTGAGAGTTACGTACAAGTTGACATTAGAGAAATTGGATGAATGTTGCGAGAAATAGAAGGATATTGTTGAAAGGTATATATCACCTGTTCATGTTGGTAGGAGAAAGATCATTTCACACCAAGCAAGGTGATAAAGCCACTAAAACTGTTGTGTAGAAAGACTGTCTAACCTTCTCTACACTATTACTGAAACATAGACTTGTCTATCCACTATAAGTAGAAGCTCAGCTCATGGAAGAATGGGAAAAAGTGGCATAGCACTTTCAGACATACTGAACTACTATGTTCTCAATCCATGTTCTCATATGATTAAACCGTTCTTCATTCAATCCTTTGTTTCCAGTGTTTTCCTTACAGTCTTACTAACCTGCAACTATGAGTGTTATACAAACTTTATAATAAAGACAAAAGTGGTTACTGAATGTGAAAGAATATGAGAAAAATAAATTAGAGAGAATGAACAATAAAGAAAAGAATTCAGATGACAATGGATAACGATTGCTATTTATTTAAATCCTTGAAGATCAAACTTGACTGGAAAGTAAGAGGGAGGAAGAGATTATATCTCACCATTTCAAGTGTAAAACAATGAGACCTAGCTGCCAATCTAGTACTACACTTAAATTTATAAAGTCTAGTTACCAAAGAGGAAAGCCCATCAGGACAAATACCATGAAAATATTTATAGAAAAATTTCTAATGTTTCTGTTCCTAATTCCTCCACATTCAGTGGTCTCTTGTGTCTTAATTTGCTTGGGACAAAACTTGATTAAAAAAATCCCCCACTTCAAGCAAGACAATAAAAGACTGTGGTGTAGAAAGACTGACTCCTTTAAAATTATTATTGAAACATAAACTCATCCATCCACTATGAGTAAAATGTTGGTTTGTGGGACAAAGACAAAAAGTGGGTTGCAAAGGTGTAGTGTTTTTTAGTTATCCGCTTGTCGCCCTAAACTACTGCATTTTCAATCCATGTTCTCATGTAATTAAACCGTTCTTCATTCAACCCTTTGTTTCCAGTGTTTTCCTTATAATTTTACCAACAAGCATCTATGTGCATTATACAAACTATAACAGGAGTCAAGAAGAAGAAAGATTCCATTTTCACTAGTGGTGCTTACAGACTACAAAAGAACATATCCCCCCCATCATTACAAGACTATCATTTGCTGACAGGCTGCATCCATAGCCTAATTCACTCCCTTCTCCACACATATGTAACCATCAAATGGGTTGCTTTTGGTTGAAATTTGTAAAATCTTTCTTAAAACAATTTTTCAATAAAACACATAGAAGCAGAAGATATCTTTTCATACATTTTCTTTGTATGTCTCTCACTCACTATTTCTTTATCTCTTTCCTTATGTCTTATTAAGCAAAAAGCCACTAATACTGTTGCATAGAAAGATTGTCTATCCTTCTCTACATAGAATGTCTGCACATGGAACAGTGGCAAAAAGTGGGTTGCTAAAACAGAGCTCTTTCAGTCGTACGCTTGTCGTACTGAACTACTGTATTCTTAATCCATGTTCTCCTGTGATTAAACCCTTCTTCGCTCAACCTTTTGTTTCCAGCATTTTCCTTACAGTCTTACTAACCAGCGTGAGTGCTATACAAACTTTATAATAAAGACAAAAGTGGTTACTGAATGTGAAAGAATATGAGAAAAATAAATTAAAGAGAACGAACAATAAAGAAAAGAATTCAGATGACAAAGGATAACGATTGCTATTTATTTAAATCCTTGAAGATCAAACTTGACTGGAAAGTAAGAGGGAGGAAGAGATTATATCTCACCATTTCAAGTGTAAAACAATGAGACCTAGCTGCCAATCTAGTACTACACTTAAATTTATAAAGTCTAGTTACCAAAGAGGAAAGTACATCAGAACAAATACGATGAAAATATTTATAGGAAGACCTCTAATGTTTTTGTTCCTAGTTCCTCTACATTTAGTGATCCCTTGTGTCTTAACTTGCTTCGGACAAAACCAATTAAAAAATCCTCCATCATGCAAAAAAATAAAAGACTATTGTGTAAAAAGACTGACTTCTCTAAAATTATTATTGAAATATGAACTCATCCATCTGTTACGAGCAGAATGTCGGTTATTGGGACAAAAACAAAAAGTGGGTTGCAAAGGTGTAGTGCTTTTTAGTTGTCCGCTTGTCACACCGAACTACTGTACTCTCAATCCATGTTCTCCTGTGATTAAACCCTTCTTCATTCAACTTTTTGTTTCCAGTGTTTTCTTTATAGTCTTACTAACCAGCAACTATGAGCATTATACAAACTTTATAATGCAATCAATCATTCCATTTGCTAAGTTCTTGAATGAAGAAATCAACCCAAATATCTGATGTCATTTCTTACATAAATGTATATAAACTAAGGTGGCCACAAAATGAGGGATCATTTTAAATACTGATTGTTATAAACAAATGATACTCGACTTTATATCCACATTATAATTTCTTGTTTGTTAATCAAATTTTAAGTAAGTATGTATCCACCTCTTCTCCCCCAACTATGGGTTAATTAGTAAGATTCGTATCACTAAAATCTTTATCCCAAAAAAGAAAAAATTACTTCAATCCACAAATATTTTCTGGCTTTAAATAACCTGCAAAGGATTGATAAGCTGTAGAAAATGAATGAATCAATCTGCTGTGTAGAAAGACTGACTAACCTTCTCTACATCTATTATTGAAAGATGGATACATTCATCTGCTATGAGTAGAACATCTATCATGGAACAGTGGCAAAAAGTGTGTAGCAAAGGCATGGCGCTCTCCAGTCATATGTACGTTTGTCGCAGTGAACTACTGCATTTTCAATCCATGTTCTCATGTGATTAAACTGTTCTTCATTCAACCTTTTGTTTCCAGCGTTTTCTTTACAGTCTTACTAACCAGCAACTATGAGCATTATACAAACTTTATAATGCAATCAATCATTCCATTTGCTAAGTTTGTAAATGAAGAAATCATAGTGCTTTCAGACATACTGAACTACTGTATTCTTAATCCATGTTCTCATGTGATTAAACTGTTCTTCACTCAAACCTTTGTTTCCAGCATTTTCTTTATAGTTTTACCAATGAGAATCTATGTGCATTATACAAACTTTATAACAGGAGTCAAATGGTCTGTAAACACCTATGAAAAAAGATTCCAATTTCACTAGTAGTCCTTACAGACTACAAAAGAACATATCCCCCCATCATTACAGGACTATCATCTGCTGACAGGCTGCATCCATAGCCTAATTCACTCTCTTCTCCACACAAATGTAACCATCAAATGGGCTGCTTTTTGTTGAAATTTGTAAAATACTTCTTAAAACAATTTTTCAATAAAACACATAGAAGCAGAAGATATCTTTTCATACATTTTCCTTGTATGTATCTCACTTACAATTTCTTTATATCTTATTAAACAAAAAGCCAATAAGACTGTTGCATAGAAAGATTGTCTATCCTTCTCTACATAAAATGTCTGCACATGGAACAGTGGCAAAAAGTGGGTTGCTAAAACAGAGCTTGTCGTATCGAACTACTGTATTTTCAATCCATGTTCTCATGTGATTAAACCGTTCTTCACTCAACTCTTTGTTTCCAGTGTTTTCCTTACAGTCTTACCAATCAGCAACTAAGATTATTATATGAACTTTATAACAAAAATGCAAATGATTACTGAGGATTAAAGAATGAGATTAATGAGGAAAAGGTGGAGAAGGAACAATAAAATGAACAGGATTCAAGGAGACAGAATCTATAAATCAACCATTCACCCTTGCAAGGAATATTGCTGTCATACATGGTCTGGAGCCCCTGCTGTTCATCTTAGGGTCCTCGATAAAATCCAGAGATAGATATGTAATGTGGTTGGCCCTGATCTGGCATCTTGTTTACAGTCACTCTCTTACAGACATACATGGTCTGGAGCCCCTGCTGTTCATCTTAGGGTCCTCAATAAAATCCAAAGATAGATATGTAATGTGGTTGGCTCTGATCTGGCATCTTGTTTACAGTTACTCTCTTACAGACATACATGGTCTGGAGCCCCTGCTGTTCATCTTAGGGTCCTCGATAAAATCCAGAGATAGATATATAATGTGGTTGGCCCTGATCTGGCATCTCATTTACAGTCGCTCTCTCTCACAGATATGCCATCATCTCCCTCTGTCTTTTCTCCGAATACTTTCATGGTAACTGCTCTGATGAGCTATTTTCACTAGTTCCCAAACTGCATGGATTTAAAGGTCAGCATCTCAGTCCCACTCTTTCACTGTTGAAACGATTAAATGTAGCCGTCTCTTCTACTTCAATAGCTTTATGTCTTGCACTTCCTGTCTGTGGAACTCCTTTCTTCTTACTTGCTTCCTTGATAGTATAATCTCCAATTATTCAAATGTAATGTCAATTGACATCTCCAGATGCCTTGATCTATTCCCCGTTCTTCTCTTCATCCTTTCCTCTTTCATGCCTCTTTACTCTTGCTCCCAATCTCTGTAATCCCTTGTGTGCTAGTGGCACTCCTGCCTTGCTTGGGGTGGAAAGAAAGAAAGAAAGAAAGAAAGAAAGAAAGAAAGAAAGAAAGAAAAGGAATTAAGAAAGAAACAATTAAGAAAGAAAGTTTTTATTTTTTTTATTATTTTTTTTTTTATAAGCGTTTCACCCCTAGCAAGGCCGGAAGCCACTAGAATGCAAGGGGTTACAGAAGATTTGGAGCAAGATCAGATAGGAGTGATAGAGGAAAGGATGAGGAGAAGGATAGTGGATAAATCAAGGCAACTGGAGATGTTGATTGACATTACATTTGAATAGTTGGAGATTATAGCTCTCAGGGAAACTGGAATAGGGAAGGGAGTTCCACAGGTGAGAGGTGTGAGACATGAAGCTATTGGAGTAGAAGAGACGGCTACATTTAATAGTTTTGACAGTGAAAGGGTGAGAGCAGGATGCCAGCCTCATAGGGCGCTTGAATTAATGAAGTCTGGGAACCAGCGAATGCAACTCTTCGGAAAAATTACCATGAAAGTGTTTGTAAAAAAGACTGAGAGAAGTGACGGTGCGTCTGTGAGAGAGCAACTGTAGACGAGATGCCAGATCAGGGCCAGTTATATTGCATATCCGCCTCTGGAGCTTATCAAGAACCCCGAGGCAAACAGAAGGGGCTCCAGACCATATATGGCAGCAATACTCCATGCAAGGGCAAATTGTTGATTTGTAGATCTGAAGGATCGATTCCAGGGAGAAAAATTTCCTAAGAAAGAAAAGGAATTAAGAAAGAAAGAAAAGGAATTAAAAAAGAAAAGGAATTAAAAAAGAAAGAAAGAAAGCTTCAAAAAAATAAAAGCAGATGAGGATTTATGTTGCATTTAAATTTTTGAAGATTATAGTTGAGAGGAAAGCAACAAAATGGAAGAGAGTTCCACAGGCAAGAAGTATGAAAGAAGAAACCGTTAGCAAACTTCTGGTTACAACTAGTAACAACAATGAAATTATGAGATCTAACTAACAATCTAGCTTAAATACATGAAGTCAAGGTACCGTAGAGGAAAACAATTGCCATGAAAATATTTATAGAAAAGTGAGAGGGAAGCAACATTACAATGGTGGGTGTGATTGAAACTAAGATATTAGGTTTCTGCAGATGTATAAACTCACATCCAGGAATTACAGAATTAAATGTTGATTTAAAATGTATGTATATTCACAGACCTTGAAAAATCAATATTCAAAATCATGATAGTCTTCAGATGGACTTGAGCACTGGCTGCTTTTCAAACAGTGAAATTAATGTTTACCAGTCTAGAGATTGAAAGTATTAATAAGAAAAAGTGACTCATGACAGGAATTGAACCTATATTTCCATTTTTTAATCTGGGTAATTGATTTCAAGCTATGCATGCTTTAATCAATTTTTGAAATCAGACCAGCAGAAATTTAAAAAATGGAAAGAGAATTAAGAAAGAAAGAGAATTAAGAAAGAAAGAAAGAAAGGGAATTAGAAAGAAAGAAAGGGAATTAGAAAGAAAGAAAGAAAAGAGTATTAAGAAAGAAAGAAAAAAGGGAATTAAGAAAGAAAGGGAAATAAGAAAGAAAGAAAGGGTATTAAAAAAGAAAAAAAGGAATTAAGAAAGAAAGAAAGGGAAATAAGAAAGAAAGAAAGGGAATTAAGAAAGAAAGAAAGAAAAGGGAATAAAAAGAAAGAAAGGGAATTAAGAAAGAATGACAGAAAGGGATTAAGAAGGAAAGCAAATGGATTAAGAAAGAAAGACGGAATTAAGAAGGAAAGAAAAGGGATTAAGAAAGAAAGAAAGAAAGAAAAGAAATTAAGTAAGAAAGAAAAGGAATTAAGAACAGAGAAGTAATTAAGAAAGAAAGGGGATTAAGAAAGAAAGACAGAAAGAAAGGGAATTCATAAGAAAGAAAAGAAATTAAGAAAGAAATAAAGAAAGGAATTAAGAATGAAAAAAGAAGAATTAAATAAATGGAAAAATATTGAGAAATTGAGGGAGAAGAAAAATGGAAAAGAAAATTAGAGAAAGAAAGAAAAGGATTTAATAACTTCAAGAAAAGAAGAAAAAAGATTAAAATGAAAAGAAAACCATAGAACATTTGAAACCCAAAAAACTGAATAAAAGAAGGAAGCCATTTTGAACACTGATCAGCAAAAGAAAAAAAAATGTTTTTTAGCAATCATTTTTTTCTTTAAACATATTATCTGACTGCAAAATAAATATTAATCTAATTAAAACATAAAATGAACCAATATAATTAATTTTAAATTATTTTCCAATTATCTTGTTTGTTTTGGTATAATCTAAATACATTTATCCCTTGATAGTCATAAATATTTAATTGCAGGACCCCATGCAGATACCAAATTCTGCATACACTCAAATTTATTATCTCAAATGGTGTTGTTTATATAAAGCCTATACGCTTACATCCATAAACTTTAATCATCTCTTGATTACTTACCATCTACATTGTACTAGATATTATATGTAAATAATTATTATACTGTTTTTTTTTATTTGTTTTGTACAGCTTATCAACCTTTTGCATGTTATTTAAAGCCAGAGAATATTTTTAGATTGTAAGAATTTTTGGGAGATAATTGTAGTAAAAACAGAACCAGTGAATAAACTTATACCAAAGCTTTATTGCACATTACTTTGACTACTTGTCTACTGACAGATATTACAGTGTGCTTTTTATACCTCCTGAATCTTAAGGGGAGGTAATTGATGATTTATCAGTACAATAATAATGGTTTACAGATACAAGTCCTTCCTTATTATTGGTTGTCAATTACTGGCATTGCTTGACACTAAAAAAGAAAAAGAAAATGTGCCTTTTTTAGTCTTGAGTGACACCAAGTTGTGAAAAATAATATAATTATTTTAAACACAAACAAATTCATACACACCCGACACATTTTTTGTTATCCCTCTGAGGAAGCCATATAGGCAAAATGCATCTGAGGAAGCCATATAGGCAAAATGCATCTGAGGAAGCCATATAGGCAAAATGCATCTGAGGAAGCCATATAGGCAAAATTCATCTGAGGAAGCCATATAGGCAAAATGCATCTGAGGAAGCCATATAGGCAAAATTCATCTGAGGAAGCCATATAGGCAAAAATGAAGGTGTATATAGGCAAAATCATCTGAGGAAGCCATATAGGCAAAATGCATCTGAGGAAGCCATATAGGCAAAATGCATTATCAGATATTATTTTCAAAAATAATTTCATGAATGTTTTTTCCAAATGTCAATAACTTATAACATTTATGTATTAAATCTACACTTTAAATAAAAATGAATCAATGTTACAAACTACCTTTTGGATCCTAAACTCTAAAACTTAATAAAAATTTTAAGCCTTAGCATGGCAGCCTTTTTTTCCTTGAATCCGAACAGTGCCCTCAATACTGAACATCTTGGATGTTTGGTTTAGAGGAGTTGTACTGTATGTTAAAAGTTACTATATACATGAAAATGAATTAACAAGATCTAATAACAATTCAGTGTAAAAATATTCCATGGGATTCAACTGAAATGTTTAAATAAAAATAAAATAGTGATTTTTTTTAATAAAAAAATGACAGTAAATTTAAATAATTCGTTTTTGTATTTATTTATAATTAAAAACTTTAATATTTTAGAATTTTTAATTTTTATTATGACCCTTACTACTTGCGTCAATAACAAATAAATTTCAGAATAGTCACTGCTGGTTATGGAGACCACAGTTTAGTTATTGAAGAGATCAAAATAAATATTTATTTCCTAAACATTTTAATGGTTTTTTATTGTGCCACTACCTATATATTTTAATGGTGTTTTTTGTTATGCTATTAACAATTACACATTTTAATGGCATTTTTTATTATGTGACTTTCAACTATGCATTTTAATGGTATTTTTTATTATGATACTTTCAACTATACATTTTAATGGTGCTTTTATTAGGCTTCTAAGAACTATGCATTTTTATGTTTTTTTATTATGCTATTAGCAACTGTACATTTTAATGATGTTTTTATTATGCTATTAACAACTATACATTTTAATGGTGTTTTTATTATGCTACTAACAACTATAAATGATAACAAAGTTAAAAAACATTTTGAATTTAGGATGCTTTAAAATTCTTCCTGGAGGATTAAAATGTTTTTCAGGATGGTTCTGGGACAATGATGAAAAAAAAAAGTTAACCTGGAACTCTGATGTCACTATAGTGTCTTACTGTTCACTGCATAACTTTATTTATACCTGTGTAGTAAGGTCTCATCTGTTTTTTTTGTTAAGTTGTATTTACTTTCTTGAGATATTCAAAATAGCTGTTTGCTTTCTGAAGAGAACTTATATATTAAAGAAAAAAATATCAGTGAATCTTTGTCACTTGGGATGTGAAGCAGTCACATTAAACTCGTAATCGTATATTTTTCTTAATGATTATCTCTCTCGTGTGCCAGGCAAGCGACAGTAATAGGAGCTGGGATTTGATATCATTAGCATGAGGTATTTGCCATCAGAGCCATGTTTCTAATGCTTGGTTTTCAGGTCAACCAGCAAAATTATCTAACATAGGCTGGAAATTTATAAATATGCCTGTCAAACATATGCTTGATTTCCAAAAATGCATTGGGGAAGAAGATAGTGGTTGATATGTCAACTGCGCATACTTAAAAAAGAAATAATTGATATTCCATGAAGTTGGGATGATGAATTAATATGTATCGATGTTCTACCAGGAGGAGATGTTATCATATTTGTCACCTTGCTTGGGACCAATGCCCATTGGTGCCAATAGAATTCTAAATAATTGCTTGCCAGTGGGATTACCCATAGCTGTTGCAATCTATCATGTTTTTGTTTTACTGACAAGGTATCTGCATCCTCTGTCTAACCATCTTTGTCCGAAGTGCATTGCAGAAGTTTTGAGATTTTTCAGCATGCTCAGATCTTCATGAATAATTCTATGTACATTTGCAACACCAACTCCAAACTGCCTGCTTATTGTCTTTAGAGACATATGACAATCTTCATCCAGAAAATTGCCAATTTTCTCAATCAGCTCTGATGTTCTGATGTCCATGTCAATATTGTCTCTGTTGTGGAGTGGTTTCACAGTGGAGGCTTGTATTTGTACTAAGTCAATCCTAAAATAGGTTTGACGTACAAAACTAGGAACTTAGGCCATAGGTATAACGCAGAGTAAAATCTAGTTGTGGTCGCTGATACTTTAGTAACTGACTGACTGACCAACTCACTGAGCAACTGACTCATTACTCTTACTACTCCTACTTATTATAGGTGGGAGAGTCTATTAACTATAGAATAGGTGTGTTCCACTATAACAGTCTCCCTCCCACATCGCTCATTGTCTCTCACATCCTCTCCACCATGCTGGAACCTCTTGTACCAGCAGATATCAAATACTCAGCTCATACAAGTTAATCCATAAATAGTCTGGAGCATTTTATACGTTTCTGTAGGATTTTTGCCTCATTTAACACAAATCTTTATTGCATAGCAAACTTCCAAATTGTCTTCACGTCTTGACTGCATTCTGTAAACTTGTGAGCTGTGACAAGCCGTGTTTAGTAAGGTATGTTCAAAGAGATTTCAAAACCATCTCTTTCAATCTGGAATAACAAAAGTTGGTAAGTGAACTTATTAGATGTATAGTAATTATATACTAAAGCTACAATAGTTTAGGCACATTATGATTGTGTCTCCAAAAAAATGTCTCAAAACTTTTTGAATGCACCTCATACAACTCCAGGTGGCTGAGTTTTGAATTCAGAGTTTTCCATCTCATAGACTGTTTGCCAACAACAGATATTAAGATGATCTGATGTGCTGCTAACCATTCAGTCACAAAGAAGCATCTGGTTAGCAATGTCCAAGGTTGCCCTATTTTAAATTGATACTATAAATGCTTGAATTTATATTATTTTTTTTCTCATTACATTTGGATATATATATATATATATATGAAGATTTGTTGTTTATTAACAGTAATTCAGACCAAGTGCTGGAGAAGCACATATTTTTTACAAAATTTCTCAAAAATTCTGGCCAGTAAATGTAAATAATACTGTTTATTTAAAAAACAGCATTTACTTAAATAAATTGTATCTATTAAAAATAATGCATAAACAGAATATATATATATATATATATATATATATATATATATATATAATATTAGGCAACATATATTTTATATATAAAGAAATAATCATACATAGAATCAATCAGCAATATTAATGTGATTAAGGGCGAAATCACTTTGCTAGTAGAACATAATGTATGCATTAAAATACTGTTAATCTATTGAATGGTGTGATCCTCATTTATAAAACTGTTGTCAGATATTTCTAGTGTATATTTTTTTAAGTTAAGCAAGTACTTTCAAAGATCCATGTCTCCATCGTAAGGCTGTAATTTTTTTCTTTAATGTTAAAACTTGAAGATGAAATAATTGTTGAAGATGAAATAATTGTTTGTAGACTCACACATTCCAAGATTGCACAACCGTCAATAAATAGCACATTCTTAAAAAACATCTTTCTCAGTCTTGTGATTCAGATAGAAAATTGGATGGGACAATGAATGAAAGTGGGACCGAAGGACGAATGAAATCTGGATGGGACAATGAATGAAAGTGGGACCGAAGGACGAATGAAATCTGGATGGGACAATGAATGAAAGTGGGACCGAAGGACGAATGAAATCTGGATGGGACAATGAATGAAAGTGGGACCGAAGGACGAATGAAATCTGGATGGGACAATGAATGAAAGTTGGACGGAAAGGACGAATGAAATCTGGGACGGGACAATGAATGAAAGTGGGACCGAAGGACTAATGAAATCTGGACGGGACAATGAATGAAAGTTGGACCGAAGGACGAATGAAATCTGGACGGGACAATGAATGAAAGTGGGACCGAAGGACGAATGAAATCTGGACGGGACAATGAATGAAAGTGGGACCGAAGGACGAATGAAATCTGGATGGGACAATGAATGAAAGTGGAACCGAAGGACAAATGAAATCTGGATGGGACAATGAATGAAAGTGGGACCGAAAGACGAATGAAATCTGGATGGGACAATGAATGAAAGTTGGACCGAAAGACGAATGAAATCTGGATGGGACAATGAATGAAAGTGGGACAGAAGGACGAATGAAATCTGGATGGGACAATGAATGAAAGTGGGACCGAAGGACGAATGAAATCTGGATGGGACAATGAATGAAAGCAGGATGGAAGGCTGAATGAAAACTGGATGGAACAATGAATGAAAGGTTGATTGATGCACAAATGAAAAATGGACGGGATGATGAATGGAAGGACAAATGAAAACTGGATGAAACGATGAAAGAAAGCAGGATGGAAGGATGAATGAAGGCATGAATGAACAAAGAATGAAAACTTAATGAAATAATGAATGAAAACTGTACATGGCAACAAATGAAAGCAGAACATGAGAGTGAATGAAATTTTGACATGTCAATGAATGAATGCAGGATGGGAGAATGAATGAAAGCAGCATGGGAGATTGAACGAAAGCAGCATGGGAGAGTGAATGAATAATGGACTGCATAGCAAATAAAGGCCACACTGGATAATGAATAAAAACTGAACAGGATAATGAAAATACTTCATCTCAAAATTAATAAAAGCGGAAAACCCAAAGACTATATCATCTGAAATATTGTGTTAGAAGACCAAAAGTTAAAGATAACTTGTAAAAATCAGTAGAATGATGAAAGAACATAATCTCAGGTCTTGTAATAATACAGAAAATAACTGAAGACCAATTCTTAAAATGTTGGCTCCCACACAACGTACCTAAGGGTTGTAGTGGTATGTCTGCAAGACCAACACGATTCTCCAGTGGGTTGTAGTGGTATGTTTGCAAGACCAAAATGGTCCTTCGGTGGGTTGTAGTGGTATGTTTGCAAGACCAACACAATCCTCTGATAGGTTGTAGAGTTATGTCTGTAAGACCAACATGATCCTCTGATAGGTTGTAGTGGTATGTCTGCACGACCAAGACAATCCTCCGGTGGGTTGTAGTGGTATGTTTGCAAGACCAACACAATCCTCTGATAGGTTGTAGTGGTATGTCTGCACGACCAACACAATCCTCCAGTAGGTTGTAGTGGTATGCCTGCAAGACCAATATGATCCTCCGGTGGGTTGTAGTGGTATGCCTGCAAGACCAACACGATCCTCCAGTGGGTTGTTTTCCAATTTCTTTTCTATGAGGATTATTGTTTAGTGGGATGATATAATGGATTGTTTATGAGATCATGCTACACCAGAAAGACATTTTTTTCCAAAGAATAAATGTTTTTTAATATGGAAAATGAGTTAGTGTCATGCATATTGGGGATTTTCCAATGTCCCATGGGTGGGACTCTGGGTTGTAAAATGGACTCAGGTACCGAATGACCAGTGGGTCATGGGTAATAAATACTACATATATCTTTGACTCATATATGAAACTGTAGAGTGAGAAGCCATGGTCAAATGCAAAATAAGTAACAGAACTGACAAAGATTGCAATAAGAAGTAAAAGAAAAGAACAGGAAAAAACATTAATATAAAGCAAGCAAAAAATATATGTAAGGCAAATTAAAAGTAATAAGGCAAAGCAACAGTAATAAGGCAAAAATTTCACAAACTAAGAATTCAGGTTAACACAGAAGAGCAAATTCGTATAAGCAAATGTAGTGTTCTGACTCCAAGACAAGACAGACTGGGACTGAGTCATATGAAACTGAGTATCGACGTATTTTATTGGCTAAGAAGAAATCCTATCATGCATTTGTGTGCTTCTGCCTATAAATTGGGGAGTGGCAAGTGTTTAACAATCATTCCCACAAAGATTGAAACCAACAGAAACAATGTTAAAACATTAAGTCACTTGTACCAAAATTAATTTAAGATATAGTGTTGGGACCCTGGAGCAACAAGAGAAAGAAGGCTTGGGAGCCAACATGTTAAGAATAAATAAATCCCATCTAATATAATTGGTTTCTAAAGGATTCAGCAAAAAAACCATTTATTCTTAAAAGTAGTATTAGCTGATACAGATTTGAAATATAAGATGTATGAAAATGTTGGTAATATTATTGAAGTTGCTTTCATTTTCACTGGGAAAACCAAAAAAATGAAATTAAGAAATAAAAACAAATAACA
>CAHIKZ030000870.1:252500-310000 GCA_903632075.3 Acanthosepion pharaonis
TTTGGCAATTTTAACCACATGAAAACATATGCGTATTTTAATATATTTTCTATTTATACATTATTTTTATTGATACAAATATTTAAGTAAATGCTCTGTTTATAATAAACAGTATTAACAACATTTACTGGCCTGAATGTCTGAGAAATTTCATAGAAAATATGTGTCCTCCAATAGGAATCGAACCTGTATCCTACACGGAACCATCATATAGCCTCATATATGTGTATAAAAGTGGACATTGAAGTCAACACCAAGAGGCGACAGTTGATTTCATACTTAATACATGGACTGTGTTTAGCATGAAACAGAATGTTGTCTCTGGGTGTTCACTTCAATGTCCACTTTTATATTTATATTTACATATGCTCTGATATTGAGCACTTTAACCCATAAATATAGCTTACTTAAAACTATATTTTATCATACACATATATATATATATATATATATATATATATATTGTTTTCTTTCTGCTTCCTAAGTGAGTCAGGACTTTCTGGCCAACCTTATATATATTAGACCCAGTTTCAAATCTGACATCTTGATCTTATCAATCTGGGAAGGCAATCGTAGCATGCGGCACCTTTTGAAAGTACCTGTAAATTATATCACAGGTTGAATCAAACATTGTGAATGGAATTGTCGAGACACAAAGAAGAAAAAGAAAAATCAACCTGACAGATAAAAAGCACATAATTTTTTTTTTAATTTATTATAAAAATAATGAAAATGAGAAAATCAGTAGTCAATTGTTGAAACCTCCTGACGAGTGGACTGAACGATTTCAAAAGTTTTGTCTTCTAAACTCTGGAGTCAGCATGCTGAATATAATATCAATTAACTAAATGACAAATTTTAGGCCAGATGATTCTGTTTAGCATGAAACAGACTTTCGCCTCTGGGCATTGACTTCAATGTCCACTTTTATATTTATATTTACATATACTCTATCCCTGATATTGAGCATTTTACTCCATAAATATAGCATATACTAAAACTATATTTTATCATATATATATATATATATATATCAGTCTGCCTACTCTTATTGTGCATCTCTCAGTTACAATCTGTTCATATATATTCATCTGTCTATGTCTGTGTACATTTATATATCTATCTATCTTGCTCATTGTTAATATCTATCTTTCAAGCCTGACGATTGCATTTAGCATGAAACAGTCTGTTGCCTCTTGGTGTTGACTTCACTGTCCATTTGTATATTTATATTTGCTCTATCTCTGATATTTTGCATTTAACCGATAAATACAGCATACCATAAAACTATATTTTATCATATATATATGTGTGTGTGTGTGTGTGTGTGTGTGTGTGTCTATCTGTCTATCTGTCTGTCTTTCAGATCATTGTTATCTATCTCTATTTATCTATGTGTGTGTGTGTATATTAATCTGTTCATATCAGTCTGCCTAATGCCATTGTGCATCTCTCAGTTACAATCTGTTCATATATATTCATCTATCTACATCTGTGTACATCTATCTATCTATCTATCTATCTATCTATCTATCTATCTATCTATTGCAGTCTGTGCATACCTATCTATCTATCTATCTATCTATCTATCTGTCTGTCTGTCTGTTTATCTTCTTCATTCTGTTAATATCTATTTAGCTAACTTGCTACCGATCTATCTGTCTAGCTACCTATCTTTCAAGCCTGACGATTGTGTTTAGCATGTTGAAACTGTTGTTTCTGGGTGTTGACTTCAATGTTCACTTTTATATTTACATATGCTCTATCCCTGATATTATGCACGTTTACCCATAAATATTTACTATATTTTATATTTTTATCATATATATAAAGACAAAAGGAAAACTTATCTTAGCCGATGCGTTTTGTCCTCTGATGGACTTTATCAAGGCAAATGAAAGGATTTTATTTTGCAACAAGTATTTACAAACAAAAGTAAAATTGGTAGTTTTTCAGAATCTATTATTTTTTTACCAATTTTGATTTGTTCACTTGGTCAAAATGGCCAACTCTCCTATTTTTAAATATTTTACAAATCTTTTGTTTTGTGTTGAATATGAAATAATTAGGATATTGGAAAAACTTAAACATATTTTCAATGTATTCCTCTTCTTCATGTAAATATTGAGGGTTCTTACATAGAATCTGATGATTATTATCGGTTTTATTTTGTTTTTATGGTGAGAATAGAAATTTATGAGATCATTTTTATTAGTTGATTTGTGATGAATGTGTTATAGATTTCCCTAAAATTGTTCCTAATATATGAAATGTATATATTGTTTTTCCATATATATATATATATATATATATATATGTTAATAGAAATCTTATAAGTATAAGAAAATATACTCACTCGGAAAACATTCGGTGTCTTGAATTGCAAATAAACAAGCCAATACCAAAGGGAAAAAAAAGGTATAAAAAAAGAAAGAACTAAGAACATGTACGTTAGCCGAAAATAATTGTCCAGCATGCAAATCCAAGGCCCAAAGAAAAAACCCCTGATGCGAGTACCCAAAATAACTAAATAAAATGCTCAATACAATGAGTAGAGCAGACCTAATTAAACCTAGAGAGCCAAACAAACCTACCAAGATGATCCGCTTAGGTGAAACTTTGGTAGGTTTCTCTGGCTCTCTAGGTTTTACTATATATATATATATATATATATAGTGGCTGTCGACTCACAAAGTGAGTATGACCATCACTGACATGTCCAGCCCTTCACTTAACCTCCCCCCACCCAACACTGCATTCATTGGTTGTGTGAATGACAGTGGCTCATAAAGCCAGCCACTGATCTGCATTTCTTGTCACATATGTGGCATATCAAATCATGTTCGGGTAGTGGAAGTTGACTTTGATCCTCATCACTTCCAATGTGCCTTTTCATATGCCTTGTCAAGCTTGAACTAGATTTGCACACCCTAGTGCAGGTCGGGCATTGAAAGTATGCTATTATGAAATCATTAGAAACAATATATATGCCCCTGAAAAAATAAAATTCAATCAACCACTTTAGAGGGAAAGTGCGAATTTGTAAACAGTGACTGCTACTGCTGATAATGCAAAGCTCTTCTATAAATCAAGCTCTCTGAGTCACTGGTGTATTTATTTAAAAATAAATATGTAAAAATTCACCTTCCTTTCTGCTGGGAGCTGATAGCTTAGGGGAAAAATCTATGACTGATTTAGCATCAGTTGGGTTTCGATCCTAGCTTGAGGCAATCATATGTAAACATTCACATATTACTAAAATTCTCTGATGGACTGTATCCACAAAATTCTTGTGTTTGCCACTATTGAATCTTACCAAATTATAAATCTGTTTCAAATATCTCCTTTCCTAAAAGAAACACTTCTTTCCAAAACCAATATATATGACTATAATTTTTTTTAATTGAAACAAAAAGATTAAATTCAAAACCTATTATTTAAAATATATAATAAATTAATCTCAAACTAAAATAAAATAATTACATTATAAAAAATTCAACAACATTTACTCATTTTTGTTTATTAGACATTAAGTTATGTCACTTAGCATCCTCCATAATTTACCTTGACTTTTAGTTAGCCTGATGAATATTTATAAGGAGGCCCAGTGGAGTAATGGATAGCAGTTTAGATTGAGGAACTGGAGAGCTGAGTTCGAATTCCAGTCAAATCCGTTACATTCACTTACATGCTAATACCATTGGGAAAGATAGGGATCTTCTTCTTCTCCCTCCAGCTATGGGTAAATAGCAGTTCAAACAGGGTTCTATAGCCTTGGATGGCAACTGGTCTACAACAGAAAGTAATGGCAACCTAGTGCGGGAAAAAATCTGCCTCGTCAGTCATGTATCAAAAGATACATGATCGCCTAAGCATGTATCACACATGGCACACTGATATTTATAAGTGTTCTTAAATTTAAAAATTCTGTAAAACTATCTACATTTTTTACTTTATAAAAACTTGTTGCAAAATAAAAGCCTAACATTTGCCTTGATAAATTCCATCATGGAATGAAACATGTCAGCTAAGATAAGTTTTTCTTTTCTCTCTTTATATATACATACATATATATATATATATATATATATATATATATATAGATATAGAGAGAGAGAGAGAGAGAGAGAGAAAGAAATAATACAAGTCAAAAGTTTCTTACTTAGCTGATTGATGTTACTTTCTGCACCCTGATCCCAGAGTTTCATAGTCGGACATTCCTGGATGCTGAAGGTAACATCAATCAGGTAAATGACAAACCTTTTACTTGTCTACAGTATTTACATTGTTCAGACTGTGGTACTCATCTTTATTGTCATATCCTTGGGGGACACATGGCCCAATGGATAAAAGCATTGGTTGAAGTAATCCACTGACTTGAGCAAAAGCTGTGAGTTTAATACCTGGCAACAACAGAATGGAACAAAAATTTTGATAGTTTGATTACTAAAGGGAATTAACTGAAATTGAGATATCCAGAAAAGGCATGGCATGTGAAACTAGAACAATCTACCTGGTGGATAAAATAAAGGGTTTTGTTCGAAATTCCAACATATAACACCTTAAGAAGGCTGGAACATTTTTTTTTTTTTCTCTCTCTCTCTCTGTCAGAGCATTTATGAGTAGCCATTAAAAATAATGTTTAAACAAATAAATTAAAAAATATATATATGGTGTAACAGCAAAATTGTCCACTTATTAGATTAAGCTCTTAGCCATTGTATCTTAGAAATGATTAAAGCTATCTTACTGGAATTCCCCAAGGTTTTTATAACACCACTGGACTCTATTTTGAGCAATAAGAATGTATAATTACTCTCTAAGCTTAACAGAAGTATCATGATGAAATTGACCATAAACAAAAATGACATATTCATCATTAATTAATCATAGCTAAGGATTGGAAACTCATGAAGGATTGAAATAAAATTCAAATATATATATATTCTTCCAAAATCATTTTCCAACTTATTCAAGATGATCTTTGCCCTCTCTAACCTTCTAACTTTCTGTCCTGGAGTAACATAGTGCCTCATAGGTTTCACATATGATTTCATTTTCAAGTCTTTTTTCACTGTTCTTTGGACTCTCATAGCTGAAACTCCTTTCTCATGTGCCAAATGTCTTATGAACTGAGTTTGATCTTTTCTAATTGATCTCTTTAGCTCTAAGTTGAAATGATGATCCTTCTTCTTGGTGTGAACTTCTGATCAAGTTTTCCTCTTTTTTCCTTTCTTTCCTGAAAGCTCACAGAAATTCTTCAAACTTATTCACTGTTCTCTTGATGGTTCTTGAATGTACTTTGAAGATGGAAGCCAGAGTATGAATGTTGATACAATTACTGAAGGCCTGAATGATCTTTTTCCTTTCACCATTGCTCAGTTGGGAAGTCAGTGTGTCTGATACAAAACAATTTCAACCTGCTCTCTTCTTAGCTGAATAAATCAAAGGGGTTTTTAGTGATTCTTATGACCAATGGTGTCAAGATGGCTAAATGTCTTATCTTAAAACCTCGGAAAAAAGAAGCTCAATTAGTTTAGTGGTTTTTTTTTAGATATTAAATATTTTGTGGGATGGATAATTATGCTGTTACATGATTTGGACAATTTTGCTGTTACACTAGGTATATATAAATATAATTTGCATATCATATCTTTTATGTATTTTTATCTTGTGTCAGACTAGTGTAATTTCAGAAAATCTCCTGTACATATGCACAAACATGTCATATTGTGCATGCTATTTGTAAGGAAGGCTGAAGAATAAATCTGCTGAAACCCTGTGATTATAACAACAAATTTGAGGATGCTTATTTGAGATAATCACTGAAAAATAGTAAAAATTCTTGGAAACATGAATCTGAAGTTGTCCTTCCACTTTCATAGAATGGTTCTTGCCTGAAAGCTCACAGGAATTGAGGGTACACTACACCCCAGCCCCAAAGGGAAAGACGAGAAAATACTGAATATTTTTCTTGTTTCTTCAGGGAGAGGGGAAAATTGCAACAGTGTAGAAGCATTTTTTTATTTATTTTGAAAACCATGATGCCTTGAAATGAATTTCTGTATATAAATATCTTCTGCTTCAAAATGGCAGTACACACAGACATATTGTTTGTAATGTATACGTATAGTGGGTAAACGAATGGCAAATAGTAAAAAAAATAATCCCCTCACCCTCCTAAAAGTAATTTCTTCAGACTAATAATGGTTTTATTAATAAAGTCATCCCTATCTATCTATCTATCTATCTATCTATCTATCTATCTATCTATCATAGTCTGTTCATAACTATCTATCTATCTCGAGGCGGTGTAATGGTTAGCAAGCTTGTCTCGCTAGAACAATTACAACTGAGTCGTGAGTTTGATCCTCACTGGGTGCCCCATACTTTCGGCCTTGTGCCACATCTAAGCTACGCTTAGAAAATCACTATCTATCTATCTCATTCTGTGCGTATCTATCTCATTCTGTGCATACCTATCTATCTATATTATTCTGTGCATATATATATGTATGAGATAATGATATATATTTTTATATATCAAGAACAGTATTGAGGAAATTTTATGACAAAGTTGCAAAAGTTTACTTGTGATGCATTTCATCCTTCAGGACTTCATCAGACAAATTTCTTATGTTAGTAGGACTACATACGTGTATGGCAGAGGGGTACTGGAAATTTTAGAATATTTTTTTTTGTCAGCCAAATTCATTTAGAGTCTTTTTCTATTTCTTTCCATCATTTTTGTAAGTCGGTATTCCACACCATGATATTAGAAGATCTGCCAGGAAGGGTGATATATTGTAAGAGCCAGGGTGCAAGTTTACTGTAGATGACCTTGTGATTAAGGCACTCTCTAGACATTTATGTTATAGTAAATTGTTTTCTCTTTTGATCAGAGTAGCATTTTTCATGTTAAAATTATGGTCAGTGTCATTATGGTGGACAACCAAAGCATTTGACGTATTGTTTTGTAAAATGTCCCTTTTGTGTTCATATAATCTTTCTTTGAGGTTTCTCCTATGTATTTTTTTACAACAATTATTACACTTGATGAAGTAAACTCCTCCTTCAAGTTTTTGTTTTATAGTTTTGTTTAGTATTGACTAAGACTTTTATTGTTTTCAATTAGTAGTAATGACATTTATGTTGATTTTAGATAGATTCTTTTTGATTGTAGATGTTATAGAATTAGTAGGCAGGATAATATATTTTTTCATTCATTGGGTTTCAGGAGGGACCGTTTTTTGGTTTTGGGATATTTTGTGGGCCTTCTGTTTTGAATTCGATATAAAATAATTAGGGTACCGAAGAAGTTTGAAAGTGTTTTCAATGTATTTCGCTTCTTTGTGTAAATAATCCAAGCTGCATATTCTTAGTGCTCTTATGTAGAATCCGATGATTATGCTGGATTTTATTTTGTTGTTATGATGGGAATAGAAATTTATTAGGTGATTTTTGTTGGTTGATTCTGGTGGACACAGTGTTTTAGATTGCTTTTAATACAGTGTAGCTTGATATCTAGGAAGAGTAAGAAATTAAGTTCTTCCATTTCGTGTGTAAATTCTATTGTGTGTTTGACTTTATTTAATTGATCTACTAGGTCAGGTAATTTAGTATCAATAGAATGTAAAAATAGAGCATCATCAGTATAATGGAAGTATGTTTGTGTAAAATGTTTTGAAAAGGCCCGGATTCAAGAAATTCTAAGAAGATACATGCCATACACCACTGAGTGGCAGTCCCATTGGTAATCCAAATATTATTTGTAACGATCATTATTAAATACTAGCAGTAGAGCTCGGCATTGCCCGGGGATGTAACAGTAAGAGATAGATCAAGTATTGACCATCATAAAGACTGAAAAATAAAGAAGTTTATAAACGGTAGAAGTTTATAAACAGTAAATTCGACCTTGTCTACCGTGAAGGTTCTTTGTGGCTGAGACGGTTAAGGCACGTCAGCGTATATGACGGTTCCAGATAGGATGCAGGTTCGAATCCTGTCAAAGAAATTAATATTTTATGAAAATTTCTCGGACATTCAGGCGGTAAATGTTATTTAATACTGTTCATCATAAACATGGCATTTGTTTAAATACTTGTATCTATAAATAACAACGTTAAACATAAAAATGTCTTTAATAAATATATATATATATATATATATGATATTTTATATATGTGGTACTTAGTGGAAAGTGCTCAAATAGCTGTACAATTTATTATCATTATTATTATATATATATATTCTTCTAGCCAATTCATATATATATATATATATATATATATATATATATAAATATAAAAGTGAACATTGTTTCATGCTACCCTGACGATTGCATCCAGCATGAAACAGTCTGTCGCCTCTGAGTGTTGACTTCAATGTTCACTTTTATATTTATATTTACATACGCTCTATCTCCAATATTGAGCACTTTATCCCATAAATATAGCACACTTTAAAACTTTATTTCTTATATATATATATATGAGAGAGAGAGAGAGAGAGAGAGAGAAAGAATTAATACATGTAAAATATTTGCCCCTTAGCTGATTGATGTTACTTTCAGCATCCTGACTCCAGAGTTTTGTAGACAGACCGTCCACTCCTCAGGGGTATCAGCAATTGACTGCTTATATTTCTTGTTTTTTTCTTTTTTATATGCACTTTTTATTGGTGCAAGTTTTATTCATAGTCTATTTATTCCTGCATGTGCACATTCATGCATATGCACCCATTTGTGTGTATGTGTTGAATGTTGTTATTTGTCCTTTTTGTTGTTTTTTTCAATTTACATTCACCACTTATTGGATTTTTTCTCTTTTATCCTCATTTCTTTCAGTTGTAGCTATTTTGACTCCTAGTTTTCCAGACATATACTGTCCTTTTTAAATAATCACTTTAAATGTTACTATTAGTGGATAACTATCCATATTTGAGTAGACACTGTTTATTTATTAAACAGTATATTTATTTTCATCTACTGGCCTGAATATTGGAGAAATCTTATAAAAGAAAAATATGCGCTCTCCAGCAGGATTTGCATGCTCCTGAGCCGAGGGAACCATCATTAGATTTGATGTGCTCTAAACCAACTGAACCACAAAGAACTTAGCCAGTCAGGCAAGGCTGAATATTGCCTTTAAGTGAAATTCTTCTCGTCACAGACTCAAAATTTTCATATCTGCTCATTTTCATATACAAGTGAGGGCATATTTTTCTTTAATAAGATTTCTCAAATATTCAGACCCATAGATGAAAATAAATAAATATACTGTTTAATAAATAAATGGGGCATCTACCTAAATATGAGTATCCACTAAAAATAACATTTAAAGGGATAAAATCTATTTACACTATTTACATTGTGTGGAGAGTTTTCCTCATCTTTATTGCCATATTAATGACTTTTTAGCCATTGTACACTCCGGCGTTCTGAAGGTGATATTTCTTGAAAGAAAGACAAAATGTACTGCCATATAGAACATAAATGGAATCATCTGTTTATGTAAATAAGCAGAGTCAAGTGGAGGTGAGGAGAGTTAGCATTAAGTCAATTGCTAAGTGTACCTTTGTGTAGTAAACCTTCTATTTCATTACTTACCTACGAGTTTGTCTTCCTTATTTATTTCCCTCTGTTGTCTCAAAAACATGAGCTACAACATCTACAACAGTTTAAATGTTGTGAATATTACAATAAAGATGAGGGAAACAGTTTGAACAATGTAAATAGTGTAAATAGTTACAATGCAGAAATATTGATAGTGATAAAATCTGTCAGATTAATAAAATAAAAATCCATTACTTCCTTAGAATATACATATATATATATATATATATATATATATATATGAAGAAATATAGTCTTAAGGTGTGCTATATTTATGGGATAAAGTGCTCAATATCAGAGATAGAGCGTGTGTAAATATAAAAGTCAACATAGAAGTCAACACTTAGAGGCGACAGTCTGTTTCATGCTGTATGCAATCGTGGCCTGACGATTGCATATAGCATGAAACAGACTGTCGTCTCTGAATGTTGACTTCTATGTTCACTTTTATATTATTATATATATATATATATATATATATATATATATATATATATATATATATATACAGCGTGTCTCAAAATAATGTATACACTCTTTAAATATTAATAGTTAATAATACATTAGCGTGATGTCAGAACTTATATGGATGAAAATATACAAAGATTGGAAAAAGAGGGACAGTTGAATACCCACCTAGATTACCAGATTTGACACCCTTGGATTTCTTTTTGTGGGGGTTTCTAAAAGACAAAGTTTACAGCAGGAAACCTGAAAACAATTGCTGAAATGAGAGTAGCAATTGAAGAAGAATGTGCTCAAATATCAGAGGAAATGATACTAGATGTTTGTAGGTCTATTTCTTCAAGATATGAAAAGTGTATTGAACAGAATGGCAACCAGTTTGAGCACTTGATGTGAATTCATCATTATATGAATATTCTGCCATTGACCCAAATAGCTTCTATCTTATTAAAGTTAATTTTCTATATTTTTTCTTTTTTCTCAAATTCTTTAAATGTGTATTCTTTCTCTTGTATTAATCTTATAGTCAAAATACATAAATTGAATAAGTTATAACGATTCTAAGAGTGTATACATTATTTTGAGACACCCTGTATATACATACATATATATATATATATATATATATATATATTATGGGATCTTACCCATAATAATAATAATGGACTATTCCATACTTGATAAATACTGCGCCTCAGGAGTAGGCAAGGAGTCAGTCGTTCAACTCTGAACCGACTGCACGGTTAAACTCTCTTCCCACGGGCGGAGGAACCCGAAGGAGGCTACGCCCAAGGGCGGAGTCTCCTTCGGGAGGTAAACCGCCCAGATCCCGTTTATCACGGGTTCAAATGGGCTATTTTTGGCCGAGCCTAATGGCTTGGGAATTGCCCACGTTAAAAAGGCCTTGTGCCACATCACACCCTCGTGTGGGGGGGGGGGTGACTGAATATCGTCAGTCGCTCAAGTCTTGACTGTCTGATCAGTTGAACTCTCTGCCTTCGGGCGGGGAGGAACCCGAAGGAGGCTACGCCGAAGGGTGGAGTCTCTTTCAGGGAGGTAAACCAACCCTGAACCTGTTTATACGGGTTCAATGGGCATATTTTTGGCTGAGCCCACGGGCTCAGAGATCCCATGTTAAACTGGCCTTGTGCCACATGATGCCCACGTGGGGGGGTGACTAAGTATAGTCAGTAGTTCAAGTTGAGTCAAGAGCCGAGTCAGAGGCAGTCCGAAACAGAGTCGTGTTCAGACAAATACTGCAAGACATTGGAATAGTGATACTGGTCGAGACTACATTGTTCTCTCTACTAAACCTGATTGTTCATACTAACACTTCTCTGTATATATTCCTGTTTGTAATATATCTATGTTATTCCATACCTGTGTTTGAGTTCTTTATTGGTTCTACTTTGGACTATCACCGTGGTAGAAAGAGCTGGACCATAACAATATCCAAATGTAAAAGAATGAAAAGAATATAAATTCAAATGTTCATAACATTAATTTAAAAAAGGGCTCAATACAAGAAGTATTTAAACGTCGAAACAAATATTCATTATTGTGGTGGTAACTTGCATGTTTCAATGTAACAGCTTAGAATATATATATATATATATATATATATATATATATATATATATAAAAATATAAAAGTGAGCATTAGTGCACTAAAATTTTTGTATACCTAAAATCGATTAGTGCATGCATAATACTTGATTAGTTTTCCTGTAGTTTTTTTACTGCAGTTTTTCCTGCTTTCGATCTCCTCCATAATCATCCTCAGGGGTGAATTGTGGAGACAAACTTATTGTAACTGTGATTTTTGAAAACATACATGAACACATTCTGTTATAATTTTTTAAAAATTTTAAAGTACTTGGGTAAGGCAAAACTATGGTGCATTCCTTCATGAATTCCAATTTAACATCAAAAGGCTAATCAGGGAACAAGAAAGGATTATTATAAAAACAAACAGACATAATATACCTATATTATTCAATGAAACATGTTTGAATAAAGATATACTGCCTAAATACACACACAAACACGCACACACACACACACACATATATATATATATATATATATATATATATATATATATATATATGTTGTCTGTTGGCTCCTATAAGAAATACATTTGCCCTTTAACAGGTCTTGTTTTAGTCTTGTGGTGTGACATGCGACCTTCCTCACCAGCAGAAAAGTTATTGGGGCAGCTGTTTTAGATGCCAATGATCCACCCATGTGTCAGTTTATACTGGGTTACATTTCCCCAGTAGCAGGCCTAATCTACTGACCTAACATCAAATAAGTGGAAATAATGTGATATTTATTATTCTGGGTATAATGGACTGAACCTTTTTGAATTATAATAGAATGTCATTTTGTCTGATGCCAAATTTGGTTTTATCCAATAGGCATGATCTGAAGTCACTTTAGCTCATGATTTTTTATATTGTTTTCTGACTTTATCAATTTCACATTTGAACCTGTTGTAAGCACTAGCTTCATTATATTAAGATTTTAATAAATTTTTACAATCCTTGTTTTCTTTCTCTTTTCTAAGGTAAATCCTGGAAGCATTGCAGAATTGTCAGGACTCAGGGCAGGTGATGGTATCTTGATGATCAACAACACAAATACTGACAGCCTCACTCATGAACAGGCCAAGATGGAAATCATTCGTTCTGGCAATGAAATCAATTTATTGATACAAAGGTAAGAATACAATTTTTCTGTTGTTGAAAGTGGTAAAGTAACTGTACAAATAGTAAACTGTAGTTTTTTTTTTTCAATGAGTAATTATAATACAGTGATTTGTTCAGCAATGATTAAAAAAATGGCTTTGAGCATGTGAAAACTGTGGGTTCAGGCAAAGACCAACCTTCTTTAAACATTGTGGACTAGCACAAAGAACACTACCAAATAACAGACACCACATCACTTGATGGCTACCAACAGCACCAACAAATAAAATAAACAGTACAAGCAACTCAAAGAGAAAATAACAACATAATATCAGAATGCTAACATTCTACACATTCAAATCAAAGGTTCAGAAGGAAGCCTCCATTAATATCAGAAAGAGCGATAACAGTGTTTTAGAAGAAAGATTTGATAAATTTCATCAGAAAACAGTAGTGTCTGTTCGGTCAATGAATGCCAAATGTTTCTTTAGAGGGAAACGGCTAATATCTAAACTGTCAGCAGTATACAACTGCTTCCCAAGGTTAATGGTGAAAAAAGCTTTGAGCAAGTAAAAGCCTGAGAATCTTGGCAAAGAATATTCTTTTTGAACATAGTGGACTGGTGCTACAAAATCACAAACAAAGAACTGTACCAAGTCCACAAGTAATGGTATTCTCAGCATCATTCTGTTAGACCACATTTCTGTTGCTTTTAGTCTCTTCTTCTTAAGATGAATGTCCAGCATTTACTTACTATATAGGAAGATTGATATCCTCTCCTCTTGATTATTTCTCCCTTTCTCTACTCCTTCTGCTTTCATGAATCTTTCTCCCACTTGACTCTTTCACCCCTCCTGTACTCTTTCACTTCTTCTCTACTCTTTCTCCCCTCTTGGCACTTTCTACCCTTTTGGCACTTTCTTCCTTCTTGACACTTTTTCTCCTCAAATCTTACTCACCTTCTCTACTCTTTTTTTCTCCTCTTGACTATTTCTCTTCCTTGTATTTTACTCCTCTCCTGTACTCTTTCTCTTCTTTGTATTTTTACTCCACTTCTATACTCATCTTCTGTACTCTTCCACTCTTTCTTTACTGTTTCACCTCTTCTTCACTCTTTCTACCCTTTTGACTCTTCCTGTACTCTTTCTCCCCTCTTGACTCTTTCTCCCCTCCCGTACTCTTTCTCCCCTCCCATACTCTTTCTCCCCTCCCGTACTCTTTCTCCCCTCCTGTACTCTTTCTCTTGACTCTTTCTCCCCTCCTGTACTTTTTCTCCCCTCCTGTACTCTTTTGCCCCCATCTTGACTTTTTTCCCTCTTGACTCTTTTTCACTTGGCGCTTTTTCCCCTCAAATCTTTCCCCACTTCTCTACTCTTTTTCTCCTTTTGACTTTCTCCCTCCTATACTCCTACTCCCCTTTCTCCCTCCTATACTCCTACTCCTTGACTCTTTCTCCCCTCCTGATTTCCTGTCCTGGAAGAATTAACCTCTTTATGTCTTCCTAGTTTTTTAAAAAGAGAGTAACTAAAAAAAAGCAAAAGAAACATGCTTGTAGATATTGTAATATAAGACATTTTATTGGAAACAAAGGTTGGAACAAAGGTTTGTAACATTTTTTAAGCAAATGCCAAAGACAATATTTAGATATTTTTACATTTATTTATTCAACCACATGTGTCCCATTTTGTTTTAATACTTTTCCAAAATCTGAGACAGCTCCATAATTCCCTCCTCCCATTTGGCTGTAATGCATGTGCATGGTATACCCTTATCAGACTTGTCCACATAATAGGTATATTTATTGGGCCTTTTATTTTTGTTACTACAGCAACATTTTTGTAATGTGCTGCTCTTTCACTCAAGCATACTTTATGTTACCTAAAGAATCTGAATGTTCATATTTATAGCCTTGTGCCATACTAGGCTAAGCTTATCAAATACCTGTATTCATTGTCAGTTATAATGGTTGTATCACTTTTCTTGATTCTGAGTTTAGTATTAAACAGGTGTTTAAACTGAGACACCTTGAATCATGCATGTTACACCAAGAATTACATTTTCTACCTCTCTGTTGGGAAGAATGCTTTTTCTGATTTTGGAAGATGACTGCAGCTGAAATGAAATCCTCAACAGCATAAGCTTGACATTCTTATCAGCCTTTTGCTGATAAACAAACACAACTCAAGGTGAACAGAAAGACTTCTAGTACCATAATCCTGCATTTTTTTCTCTACAGTAAAAAAAAAAGAAAAATGTTATTTTTTTTTATTTCTGTCCCTTCCCAAACAAAAAAAAATGTTATTTTTTTTTATTTCTGTTACTTCACCCTAAAATAAAATTATTTTTTTTTTATTTCTGTCCCTCCCCCACCCCCATTGACAAAAAATGGTATATTTTTATTTCTACTCTTTTTCTTCTTTTGACTCTTTCTCACTCCTGTGCTCCTACTCCTCTCTTAACTCTTTCTCCACTCTTCTTTTTTTGCCCCCTTTTGACTCTTTCTCCCCATCTTGAATCTTTTTCCCCTCTTAACTCTTTCTCCCCTCTTGATTTATTTGCCCCCTTTTGGCTCTTTCTCCCCATCTTGAATCTTTTCCCCCTCTTAACTCTTTCTCCACTCTTGATTTATTTGCCCCCTTTTGGCTCTTTCTCCCCATCTTGAATCTTTTTCCCCTCTTAACTCTTTCTCCACTCTTGATTTTTTTGCCCCCTTTTGACTCTTTCTCCCCATCTTGGATCTTTTTCCCCTCTTGACTCTTTCTCACTTCTTGACACTTTTTTCCTCAAATCTTTACCCCTTTCTCTACTCTTTTTCTCCTTTTTGTCTATGATAAAAATAAAAAATGTCATATTTCTATTATCCAGCCCACCAAAAAATGCTATTTTTTTTATTTTTGTCCTTTCCCCACCAAAAAAATAAAAAAAGTTATTTTTTATTTCTCTTCCTTCCTCCCACAAAACGATTTTTTTTTATTTCTGTCCCTCCCCCACAAAAAATAAAAAATGGTATTTTTTTTATTTCTGTCCCTTCTTCCCCCATAAAAAAATGGTATTTTTTTTATTTCTGTCCCTTCTTCCCCCATAAAAAAATGGTATTTTTTTTATTTCTGTCCCTTTCCCACCCCAAAAAGTATTTTTCTTATTTCTGTCCATCCCTCAATGATATTTTTTTATTTTTCTCCCTTCCCCCAAAAAAGAAGTAGCAAAACAAGATTACATCACAGTCATTGGATATATCAGCTCTCTCCCCACTGTCCCACAAGCTAGACAGGTGAGTTATAACTGAGTCGGTTGCCCACATACTTATTTGGTTTGGTATCTTTGCATACCACTGACTTAATCATGATTCAGAAAGAGCTTCATTGTCCTATTGAAGAGGATTGATCTTACACAGCAGTTCAACACTCTTTGATTTTAAAGAGATTTTCTTGTTTCTTAATACTTTGCTTAGCTTTTGGAAGGCACCTTTTGCTATTCCGATGCACTTTCAGATTTCAGTATCAAAATTTTCTTTATTTGTTAAATCATTTCGCAGATATTTAAAATTTTGTATCTGTTTGATTCTGAAATCTCCAGTTTGTATCTTGCATCTTTGACTTTTTCTCTTACTTTTCTGTTTTCTTATAATTGATGATTAGTCCTTTCTTCCCACTATCCTTTACTACCCTGTCTTGGAGTTGTTGCAGTTTTTTTCTATGTCTGCCAACAACACATTGCCATCTACGTATTTCTAATCCTCTTAGGATAATTTCACTGTAGGTTGAATAAAACTGTTGAAAAGATCTATCCTTGTCTTTTGCTCCTTTTCTATTTTTTTGTACCAACTCAACTCATTTTCTATCTGGCTTCAAGTGCTTTGCTCCTAGTATATTCTTATATCTTTCTCAAATATGACAGTATATTAGTTGGTAGATTTCACCTAAAGGTCTTAGAGCCAATATATATACACACGTACACACACATATATGTATGAACTTGTTAGCAGTCAATATACCACATAACACCCTTGAGCGCTTAACTTTGGAGCAGGTAGAATGAAGATCAAGGTGTTTTAGTGGACTCAGCAGTTTTCAATCTGCTTTTCTGAATCATCTTCAAGAAGCAAGAGTAAGATCTAAAAGGTCAGCCAATCTAAAAGTGATCTCATTTCACAATCCTCACACTTGCTCCATATGTGGCCTCCTTTGTAAATCACTAGCGGGTCTTAAATACCACTTAAGATTATCGCACAAATTTTCATAACTGAATCAATAAGCTGTCAGATCCTCCCAACGGGAGAGTCCTTTGTATACATATATATATAAATAATATGTGGGATAATGATATATAAATTTTGATATATCAAGAACAGTTTGTGAAAGAAAAGATGTATGACAAACTGGAAAAAGTTTTTGTGACATGTTTCATCTGATGAAGTTCTAACAGATGAAATACATCACAGAACCTTTTTTTTCAATTTATCATACATCTTTTCTTTTATATATATATATATATATAAAGGGACAATGTGCATAAAGGAAAACTAAGCTGATGCATTTCATCCTCTGAGGGACTTTATCAAGGACTTTAGCAAGAATTTTATTTTTTAATAAGTGTTTATAATTTGCTAAAATCCCACAGAGGGCAAAATGAGTTGGCTAGATTAAGTTTTCCTTTTCTCTCTCTCTCTCTGTGTCTCTCTGTCTCTGTCTCTGTCTCTCTCTGTCTCTCTCTCTTTCTCTCTCTCTCTCTCTCTATATATATATATGAAATAGAGTTCAAAGCCTGAGGTCACCCTTGGTAATTTGTTAAATTGGCTCAGAATAGTAGCTGTTTTGTACTTTAAATAAGAGAAAATTATTATAAAAATTATTAAAAAGCAAGACATAATTTTTAATTAGAAATTTTATATAAAATAAAAGAAATTTGATAATTAAATTTTGCTCTCAACAAAATATCCTCCTTTAGCTTGATTACTGCAGCACAATTTTTTGGTATTCATTGAAAAATTTTCTCAAAGTATAAGTTTGATGATTGATTCCATTCTTTTTTCAATAACTCTAAGAGCTTTTTCCATTTTTTTTTTCACTCTTCTGTCAAGTTCATCCTATGCTAATTGTAGGAGTGGCTTCAAACTTTTGAATTGTAATGTGTTTATATATATATATATATATATATATATATATTTCGGTCTGACGATTGCGTCTAGCATGAAACAGCCTGTCGCCTCTGAGTGTTGACTTCAATGTTCACTTTTGTATTTATATTTACATATGCCCTATCTCTGATATTGAGCACTTTATCCCATAGTATATCACACCTTAAGACTATATTTCTTCATATATATATATATATATATATATATATATATATAGGTAGCATATCTTCATTAAACATGTTTCATTGAAAAATATAAAAATACTCTCTACTTATTTTTATACTGATCCTTTCCAGTTGTCTAATCATAAAATTTTAATATAATAAAAATATATATGTTCAATATAACCAACACTCAACAAAATTTATTAATAATATAGCAACAGCATATAAAAGTGCATATAACATCCTATATTTCTACTAATTTCCGGTTACCTTCCTTATATTAAACCACTTATTTCACAAAATATTCCATAGCTACAAGAGATAAATTAAAATTTTATTACAACTATAGCAGACTGTGTTTGCACATGTTTTTAAAAGTCTCTATCACAACAGAATGCAGATTTTATTACAATAAGTTTGTCTTTGTAATTTATCCTTGGCACTACGTGACCATTATATAGGAATCAATGTGTCACAAAAGCATATTCAGCATCAGAACTCTGGAGATGGAATTAAAATTATTACAAAAAATGCATGATGCTTGTATTCATCTTATTGCAACATAGAATGGAAACACATTGAAGAGAAGGAAAACTATTGGAAGATGTTTTTAAAATTTGCTGTGTCTCTGGTATTTGAAAATAATTCCAATGGGATTAGAAGATTGATGTTTACAAGTTGTTTGTCCGATTGTTCTGTTAAGTGATCTCTTTAATATATTTACCTGATGAAGGCAGGTAGTAGTGAACTGAAGCCTCATCTGCAAATGCATGTGAATTTAATCTTACTACTGCTGTTTTATCAGCTGCTGGAGATTGTTTACACTGACATCCGAGAAGAAAACTGGGAAGGTCAGAAGATTGTGAAGGTCAGAAGAGACTGGCACAAACACATTTTGAAAAGAAACAGAAACATGCATACCACATCAATTTGCATCTACGCACATGCAAGTGATGGTCTAAAACTAATGCCTCCAGAGAAGAATTGCCTAAAAATTGAATTTGCATTCTTTTCCAAAACTAATTTAACAAAGTTTACCATTCACCCATTCTTTGAATATTCTTAGTGTTATAAACATTAACTTCCCTCAACTTGGACTCTTCTGGAATTATCCACCATTAGCTGTACTATATATATATATATATATATATATATATATATAGTACAGTATATATATATATATATATATATATATATATGGCACAGTATATATATATATATATATATATACATATATATATATATAGTTTTATTTTTATGTAATTCATTTATATGCTATATGATAAATATATTTAGCACTCTTTTGTGGATCAGTTTTAATATTTTATATTAGTAGGATCTACTTGGATTACTTACATATGGATTTTTACCTATATATATATATGTGTGTGTGTGTGTGTGTTTAGGCAGCAATCATTCTTTCATACACATTTCATTGAATATGATAGACAAGGTGTGTTGATTTAGTTTTTTATACAATTTCTCATATGATCTAATAATTTTTTTCTTTTCAAAGGATAAATTATATAAATTAATAATATAAATTAAATTTTTATGTAATTTATCATCTGAAAAAAAAAAAATTATTAGATCACATCAGAAATTGTAAAAAAAAATAAATCAAAGCACCTTGTTTGTCATATTCAATGAAAAATATATATATATATATATATATATATATATATATATATATATATATATATAATGTCTATAGTCAAATAGTGTAAAAAAACATGAATAGTCCAATTTGCAAATGAAAATATACTAAAAACATCCAAGTAGGTTGAAAAAAATCACCCAGTGTCGTAATGTATAAACAAAAGAAAAAAAAAACAATTAAGTAGATTAGGAAAAAAACATAAAGTGCTCTATACACAAGTAGACCAGATTCTGTCTATATTTCTGAGATGAGCTATTATGTACATTATTTACATTATTCGGACTATTGTTCTCATCTTTGTCGCCATATTTGTCACAACATTTCGGCCGTTGTACACTCCGGCCTTCTTCAGGTGATTGGAATTTTGAACTGAACCCTTTATTTCAATCACTGGGGTAGACTGTTCTAGTTCCACGTGCCATGTTTGATGGATGTCAGTTATCAGTTATCTCCTGTTAATTTTCCCTCTGAAATACTCTATCTTCTTTACAAGATTGTTTTCTATTGACAAAATAGCCCAAGAATTTAATCTGTCTTCAGTCATGGATGACTGAATGTATGTTTTTAGAAGCTTTAGGGTACTTCTCCCTCCAGTGGCCACAAACAATCATTACATCTGCATCAACTACTCATTCATTTTTCTGTTGATCATGAAACCATAAGAGAAAGAATTAATTCTTTTTTCTTTGGAAGATCCCAAACACATGATACGGTGGCATGATGGTACCCTTGGCTCTAATGACGCCCTGGGTGACTGCCCAAATAGCCAATACCATGAGCTGGCCATAGTTTGGTGCATTTGCTATGTATTTAGAGATTCTTGATAAAATTAAAAAAATCTGCAATATTATTGGTCTTGATCTGGCAACTCACCTTCAGTTACTTTCCCAACACTGCAACATAGCTTCCCTGTGCCTTTTCTATAAATACGTTCATTGTAATTGTGCTGATGAAAATGATACCTAGACTTTATAAATCCAATGAAGAATCAGCAATATTATTAGTCCCGACCTGGCATCTCAGCCCTAGTCATTTTCCCAACACTGTAATGTAGCTTCCCTGTGCCTTTTCTATATAAATACTTTCTGGCGAACTGACATCTATGTTACATAGACTTTATAAATATAAGTCCAGTACTAGATTTGCAGCAAGGTCTCATCATTTTACAGTTTAAATGGCTAGATGTAACCTGTTATGGTAATTTACCCATGCATGTGTGGACTCTCTCAGCTATAAATAGGAGCAGGTACTGCCTTTTGGAGAGGGAAGTTTCCAGCAGTCAGCTCTGACAGTCAGACTGAACATTCTTGCTGTAACACTCTCGTTTATATATGTTTGTATTACTGTTTCTGTTAATATGTTTGTTTATCTCAATTCCTCTCTTGTGTCTTTATTTCTGGCCACAACATAAACATAAGTTCTATGCTAACAGTTTCTTCTCTTGTACTTCTCTCTTGTGGAACTCTTCCAGCTTCTTGTTTTACAGTCAGCTTTGATCTTCAAAAATTTAGATGCAATGTCAATCATTATTTTCTGGCTTCTTAAATTACTGTTCTTTCATTGTTCTCGCTCCTTAATAATGTTCTTACTTTTCTCAAAATCTCTCCCACTCAGTCAACCCCTCGTCTTAGTGGCTTTATTGCCTTGTTTAGAGTGAAGTAATTTAAAAAAAAATTTTTACTAGCTAACCAGGCCAGAAGGACTTTTTCATCCCAAAAGATTTTCTCATATTTTTAAAAATTTATTTCATCCAATACAAGGCCCAAAGGACACTCAAGTTAAAATGTTAATGAGTTAGATTGTTGTAAAGGGAGGAAGGGTGTTTAAGAAGTGCATATTATGTTGACACCAGACTTGAAGAGGTTAAGGTTCTATTGGTTAGGGAAGCATCCTCTTGGGAATCTGTTCCACAAAGTAGGAGTTCTGGGGAAGAAGCTGTCTGACTGGAACTTGTTCTTTACCAAAGGAACATGAATTTAATAGGGATGTGTTGCCACTATGGAAATGGTATGGTGGGTTCTAGCTGTGAAGGTCTGAACTGGTGAAACTAAGGGATGTAACTTGCTTGAACATTTGTCATAGTAATTGTGATTAGTGAGAGACTAGCAATGATTCATCTGTGAGATAAGTGTTGCAGGATGGAGAATAATTCATTTTTGATCTCTGTTACGGCTGGATAATAATAACTAGCCAAATCCCTGTCTTATGAATATTTCTCTTAATAATAATTTTAAATTAAAATAATTAAGCAGACAATGTTATTTTATTTATGGTAACTGGATTTTTGGCGATTGTTTACTCGGTTTTTGTCGTTCGATACTGTGTATTGGAAAAATGGTATTTTTATTGCATTTGCCCCAGTATCTTGTTTTTTTTTAACTGAAATCAAAGTGTAGTATCTGCCCTCTGGTGGATAAACTACATTTCCTCTTTCAGTCGTGTCTTTGTCTGTGGATAGAGCACAACTGAAAAAAATATTATTGAGAGGTGCTTGGTCTTGAAAATTAGTTGCCTGCAGTAGTACCTCCTTCATTGCTCTAAAGAGATGGTATGGATAGTAATACTGATGCAAATGCAACTGAGGTTTGGACATTTCAAAAAATATAAAATCATTCTTGAAGCTTTTATTTTAGTTTTAATTCCCATCAAATAGATTAAAATAAACATTTCCAATAAACATTTCCAATAAACAAAATATTTTGCTATATTTCAAACCAAATTTAAATTGACTTGGAATCATTTTTCTCCTATTATCATTAAAATCTATAAAATCCTCTATATTGACAAATCTGTCAACACAACATAATTCTCTTTATTAAAATGTCTTTCAAAAATAAAATACTTTTTTGGAATGTTATTTGAGAAAAATTAACTGACTTAAAGTTTAATTAATCTGAATTAAACAAATATTACTTTTAGCTTTTCTTTTATCTAAGAAAAGCATTTTTTAACATAGAGGAGGGTGTTTTTTTGACTTGTTGTGTGATGTATAGACAGCTTGATGTTTGGGAAATTTCAATAAGGAGAAGATAATTGCAATTATTTACCTGATGAATACAAATTATAAATATGTAAATTACATTTTTATATAATTTTTTTTAACTATCCCAGTAATCTTAAAATATTTTAGGTATTCTAATATTTTATTAAATTTTAGGTACTTTGGTTCTATAGTCTTACCTACAAAGATGCTTCTTGAGGAAATGTTAGAAAGTTACCAATAAAATTTAAATTTATCATAGGTACCTCTCTTATTCTCTGATAATATTGTGTATTGTCAAAAATCAACAGGTTTATGCACACAAAATAAATTCAAAATTATTTTTAAAATACAGGAGGTGACATTTAATTCTTGTATGCTGTTCTGTTTCTAATTAATAAATACAGTTTTAATTTAATAAAAATATCACTTGACTGCTACAAATTAATACAGAATTTTAAAAGATTTAAAAGTTTATAAATTGTCCTAATTAAAATTTTTAAAAATGAAAATCTTGTAAAAATTCATTATTCATCAAAAAAAGTTTTTTACTTAAAACTTTCCTGTCCATAATATATTTTATTCATAAAAGGAATTAAAAGATTTTCTAATTAAATAATCTCTTAGTTTTATAGAATTTTTTTATTTTATGATTCAAAGCAGATTTTTTGTGACTGGAGTTCTTTTTGACCAAAAAATTTGATAATTTAAATTCTCTGAGGACTTGAGGTTATAACTAATATTAACTGACACAAAAAAGAATTTCTCAAGATTTCTTAAATTAAATGAGTGGTGTTATAAAATAAAATAAGACATATCTCAGCTGATTTACAGGCAAATACTCAAGTACGAGAACCGGATGTAAACGGAACAAAGCCCTGTCACAAAATGACCATTATCTTTCTTTACAAATGTTCCCGACACACGTGTTCCGGTCGAAAAATAAAATAATATTTAAAGTGCTCTGTTTTTTGTTCAATAAAAATGCTTCCCTCCTAATTATACTCGCTTCGTTTTTCGAACCTGTTAAGCTATAAAAAACGCTATAAAAGGGGTCACACGGCAGTTCAACAGGCAGTCCACAGGTGCCCAGGGTAGAGACCTGTCACGTTCAGCTGCTGACAGCAGGGGAGCGTCAACCACCGTCAACATGTGTGAACTACTATGAGAGATCGACCTAGATCCAAAGCCGGTTTATGAACTTTACCACAAGGTAGCTGTCCTAAACCCTTACGTTCCTGTTGAAATAAACCATGTAAATCTATTTCTGCTGTTGTCCGTATTTCTTTCTTGCAACCATACGCTTGTCTATAACAGTGGGGTGGGGTAACAGATCTAAAAAAATTATATATTTCTACAAAGATTTTCTAAAAAGAAAATTTTCAAAAATAGTTTTGTTCATTTCTGAATAAGTTCTGAAAGTTTCATTAAAATCCAACAATAATCTAATTTTTGCAAGAATTTCTAAATCAGTATGTTTTTCACTACAAAAAGACACAAATTTCCCATATAAATTCATGGTCTATTGTTGAGGCCAGAAAAATAAGATTTTTAGCCAAAATTTCTAAGGTTTTAAAAAGGATTAAAATAATAATTTTTACATTAAAAAATCCTTTGATCTTTCATCTTAATAATCACACAAATATTTTGATGACAAAACTTAGCTTTTAATTGTCTTATATGTTTTTCTTCATCGTGTAACCTTTTTTTAGCAAATTACACATTCGGATCTTTTCTGTTAATTCACCCCAAAATAAAAAGAATTTATATTTAGTAAAATTCACACCAAATTCTCACAGAGCAAGGCCCTTCTATTGAACTCCAGTTGGGCTGACCTTTGCAATCATGCCAAATGTGGGTGACTCAGGTGTGCTATTTCTAAATGTAGGATCTATGTCCATGCTCACCTTGATAAACAAGCCCAAAACAGATTTTTTTCTTTTAAATTGTATAAAATTCCTTGTAAGTACGTCAAATATCATCTGCACTTACGAAATGGGAATAACTCCATGATTTTTGGTAATTTTTCATTCTGAGGGTTGGAGTTCTTGAGAGGCAAACTAAACAAATTTTGATTTAAAATTTATAATTTCAAAAGAGTACCAAAAATGTAATAAAAAACAAACTTTGATTTAAATTTATAATTTCTTGGGTGAATTAATATATGCGATAAGTAACTTTACACTATTTGAATTAACAAAAAAGATTATTTACATTATTCAGACTATTGTCTTCATCTTTGTTGCCATATTTATTACAATGTTTCGGCTGTTGTATGCTCTGGCCTTCTTCAGGTGGTTGGAGTGTTGAACTGAACCCTTTATTTCACTCACTAGGGTAGACTATTCTAGTTCCATGTGCCATGTTTAATGGATGTCACTTATCAGTTATCTCCTGTTAATTTTCCCTCTGAAAGTTCTCCACTGCCTTAATCAGGTATTGAACTCACACTCTTTGGGTCCTGTCACTAACCAATGCCTTTATCCACTGTGCAATGTGTCCATGAGGACACATGGGACAGAAATATAGACAGAAACAAAAACGATCCACACATATCTGATTTTGTAAGATTACATAAACACAACTGTTTTGCATTGCATGTCCATTCTATAATAGTCGATGTGTTGCAAACATATTCTGATTATTTGGGAAATTTTTTTGCTGAGATATTTATTTATAATGAAAGCCCTAGATCTTTCTTGCCGACCAAATTGGGCATTGAAAGTGAATGTGGAATTTGAAAAATTTCTGGTACACTTCAAGATGATTATTTTGAATGGCCTTCACATCTGGAGCCAGAATTCACAAATACAACCCCGCCCCACATCCATACAGACTTGTGTAACCCTGACACATTAGTTTGTGATTGAAATCATATCAGATATCCCAAAACAACTTTCACCAAGTTTCTGACCCTGAGGTCAAGAGCAGGGCTAATATTTTGAGAAGAAATTCAACAGACTTCAAAAAAAAAAAAATGTTCCTGTAAGGGGAAGGGATGTAAACACATATTTATATATACACACACTTGCACAGATATATTGATATGTATTTTTATCTACTATCAACAGAATCTTTTGATTCTGACAATTTTGTTTGTGAGTTATTTCACACGATCTTAGTGAAATTGCTCACAGAATTTGGGAAATGTAAGGAAATTAAACATTATCTGACCCAACTGCAGATTCAGACTTGTAACCAGGTCTGGTGCAAGGGTCTCATGTTCCCACTGAATTTATGATACAGTCCCCACCCACTCTTCTACATCTCAATTTTTATAAGATAGTATTCATATAAAATACAAATTTTATTGTAACCAAATTGTTTACAATAATTAGTCATATGCAATATAGGTAAACAATTCAACTGGAAAAATTAGAAATAAATACAATGTATCTAAATACAAATTAGAGACATATCATAATAGATCATTATATCTTAAATAATCTCCAACTATTCAAATATAATGTCAATCGACATCTCCAGTTACCTTGATCTATCCACTATCCTTCTCCTCATTCTTTCCTCTATCACTCCTATCTGATCTTGCTCCAAATCTTCTGTAACCCCTTGCATCCTAGTGGCTTCCCGCCTTGCTTGGGGTGAAATGCTTAAAAAAAAAAAAATCAACTATGTTTTGCGGCAATTTTTAACATCACTTCAAGATTTTTCTTGTTAAAAAGTTGAATAATTTTAACACATTCAACATTATGGATAAAAATATAGTGAATTTTGTATAGTGTTTTTTTTTTTCAAAACTTAGCATGAACAAATCAAATTCATGGATTTGGACAAACAAAAAAAAAGACCACAGAATGACGTCAAAATCTGCAAAAATTTTTCATCCTTTAATAATCAGTTGGGCTTCGTTTAATTTGTAATGTATATAAATGTAGGCAGAAAAAAAGCAAATGTTGATAAGATAGTGAGGGTTACAAAGCACTAACTGGGACCCTCAGTCAGAATCCACCAACTAGGGTGGGGTAGTACATGCCAGAACTGCTTGTAGCCTGTAATAAAGCCAAAAGTTATCAAGTGCCGATTATGACATTTTAAAATGTGAAGTATAAGAGAAACTTTTAAAACTTTCATAAAATCTTAGATCAAGCTTTTTAATATTTTATTTATTTATTTTTTATTAATCATTTCACCCCAAGCAAGGCATTAATGCCAATGTAACACAGAGGGTTACAAGGAATGAAATTGAAAAGGAAAGAGAAGACTGAGAATAGATTGATGAAGAAAGGACAAAAAAAAGAACAGAGTTCAAGAAGATAAAAGATGGCAATTGACTTAGCATTTAAATTTTTGAAGATTGTAGTTATCGAGGAAGCAAGAAATCAGATGGGTGCTCCATAGGAAGTGCGAGAAAAAACCTGTTAGAGTAGAAGTCCTGAATTACACGATTTACAAAGTTTATGATATAAACATTTGCATTGAACTAAAAATGTGAAAAGGGTATTGTATTATTATTTATATTTTAAATTTTTATTTATTTTATTAAATCTTTTATTTATATTATACTATATATCATTCATATAAGTTATATATGAATGTTTCTTTAAAAATGATTGACAATGTACTTAGAGTTAATGTTTATAGCATTTGTTTTGACAATTTCTACACACACAAATTGCAACAATGACATCTCCTGTTTCCAAACAAAAAATAGACAATAAAAATCTTAACAAAAGTATTATGTTAGTTATTTTAATGAAACATATTTTAGAGAGGGAGTGCTGTCCAAATACACAAATAATATATATATATATATATGTATACACACAAGTATAGGATTGGTGTATATGGAATAAATTCCAATAACCAAAAAATAATATTCTTATAAGAGTGCTCAATACAGAGTAGAACAAATATAATTGGTGCTTATTTGAAAATTATAAATATGTTGAATGTAGAACCTTCTACATTCAACACCATCACTTGATAAGACATCAGAAGTGTTGAAACAAAATGGCTACTTTTGTAGTGATTTTATAACATATTTAAATAAATAATTTTATATAAATAAATATATATATATATATATATATATATATATATATATATATATATATATATATATATATATGTGTGTGTGTGTCTGTGTGCATATGTATATATACATATATATGTTAATATATATATATAGGTTAATATATTAATATATATATTTATATATATATATATGTTAAATATATATAGTACATAAGTTTATATATATCATAATGTATGTCTGTGTGTGTGTATATATATATACAATCATGTATATATATTAATTCATATAAGTTATGTGTGTCTGTGTGTGTATATATATATATGTGTGTGTATGTATACAGGGTGTGATGGATAAAGTGTCATCTAGATTACAAAAATGAAAATAACATCTCATTTTAACAGATATATTTACCAAAATTACACAAAAATATATTGAAATACTTAAGAGTAAATTTATTCAATAAAATCGCTATTAGCTTCAACCATGGCCTCCAGATGACTTCGGAATCTCCTGCAATTCTTTGGGGAAATCAGGTGGCCATATTTAAGGGGTGATATGGTCACAGAAATTGTCTGACAGTCATGACTGGACTCTCCAGCTTGTGTAGCATGGTGCAGAGTCTTGTTGCCAGACTTAGGGTCTTTCAACAGCCACCCTCTTGACCCAGCACTACCTCCTCACAGCACTTGATGTAAGCCTCTGTATTGAGTTTGAGGCCCTGGCCAACAAATTTAGGAGTTCATTTCTTATCAGAAAAGATCAGTGAGTTTTCCAAGTTGCCGTACCTGCATAATCACCATTAGACTCATTCAACTCTTTCCAAATCATCTGCACTATCATCAGATTGACAACCAAACACTCTGAAATATTCATATTGGAACTTTCGGTGTGAATACCAAGCAGTACAGCATGTCGTTTCTGGTGGAGTGAATTGCGTCATGATGCTCTTTTTCTCACATATGGTACAAAACTGACTCTACTATACTCCACAGTTGACAAATCAAAAATAAACAAAACACATGCGTGAAATTAAAATATAAAATAGTGACAATTTAACCATCACACCCTCAGTGTGTGTGTGTGTGTGTGTTTGCTCACACACACAGACACATATACATAGAAAAATAGGAAAGAACCGTTAGGTTAATAATCCGAAGTTCTTTAGTATTTTTGTTTTTATTTTTAAAAAACAGTGCTCAATACACAAGTAGAGCCTAAATTATAATTATTTTTTTTAAAATATGATTCCATCACTACATAAGAAATCTCATGTTTCAAAAACAGAAGCTAAAAAGTTTTGAAGATTTTAGCTTCTGTTTTTGAAACATGAGAACTCTTATGTAGCGATGGAATCATATTTTTAAAAAAAATAATTATATATATATAGTTTCAGTTTCAGTGCTCAATATCAGAGATAGTGTATGTGAATATAAATATAAAAAATGACACCTCTGAGTGTTGACTTCAATGTATATATATATATATATATATATATATATATATATATATATATATATATGTGTGTGTGTGTGTATATATAAATATATACATATACAGTCTACCCTAATGAGTGTGTTTTATATATATATATATATATATATATATATATATATATATATATAAAACACACACATATTTAGCTTATATATATTAGTATATTAACTTATATATAATTATACACACACACACACATATATATCTATATAAATATATATAAAATATATATATATATATATATATATGTGTGTGTGTGTGTGTGTATGATAGGATAAAGAACAAATAGGAAGCCTTTATAAATATAACTTGATTCACTTTTATTAAAGCTTCATCACATGATAAGATACCATTTTTATTTTTGTGTTTCATTTTCATTTTTTAAGCAGACTTCACATGCATTTGACTAGCCAAGCAGTGTTTGTGTGTATAATTTATGTGCGTAATGCTATCATAATTCTTGTTTGTCCATGCAGGATTCAGATGATAATGTATATGTATGTGTGCATGTCTATGTCTAATATATATATTACGTATATTAAATATATGCATATTAATATATATAAATGTATCTATCTATATGCAGACAATATGGATATTATGCTCTACTCTGTATTGAGTACTCTTTTAAGAATAGTGTTTTTGATTATTGGAATTTTATTCCATCCATGCCAATCCTATACTTGGGTATATATATATATATATATATATATATATATATATATATATACATATAAATATAAATAACTAGACTCGTTTCGAAATCAAATCAAATCACCCAGCCCATATTATAAGGCACATCTCCAAAAATATTGGGTATAGACTTTCAACTAATTCCTCTAATAGGGACATTTTTGAAGCCAACAAAATAAGTTATGAGCAAGCCCTAATTAAGAGTGGACATAAAAATAAATTAGAATATATAGACAACCACAATATTACTCGGAATAGACATAATAGGCAAAAGAAAAAATTTTGTGGTTTAATCCCCCTTTCAATTTAGCGGTAAAAACCAAAATTGGTAAGATATTCTTTAATTTACTGGAACAACATTTCCCAAAAAAAAACTGAGTTACATAAAATATTTAACAAAAATAATGTAAAACTTAGTTATTGTTGTATGCCGAACGTAGGGACTATTATAAACGGACTGAATAAGAAAAAAACTAGGAATGATCTACGTAGCAATCCTCCTACTTGTAATTGTAGAAACAAAAACATCTGTCCATTACAGGGAAAATGCCAGCAAGAATGCGTGGTGTATCAAGTGAAGATCTACAAAAATAGTGAGGATACTAACCCTAAAATATACATAGGTGCTACTCAGGATAAATTTAAGAAAAGATATTATAACCATACGAGTAGTTTTAAGAATGCAAAAATTAAACATAGTACTACGCTATCTACCTACGTATGGAAAACCAAACAAGATAATATAGACCCCATCCTTAAATGGGAAATATTTAAAAAAATGCCAAAAATATAAAGCAGGCCATAAATTTTGCAAATTATGTGCTGAGGAGAAATTAGCCATAGCTTTATATGATCGCCCTAACCAACTATTGAACTCTAAAACTGTAATTCTCAATGTATGTAGACATAAAAAATCATGGCTACTAAATTAGACATTTTTCTCGTTAATGACTTTCCACTGAGGTTTTTTTTTTTTTTTTTTTTTTTTTTGTTGTTGTTGAATAAATATTTACCCCCCCCACTTAGGTTGTTGTGTTTTTTTTTTTTTTTTTTTTGTCACGTGATTTTACCTATAAATGTGTGTTTCCCTTTGCCTTGTTAGCCAACCTTTCCCTGACGATCCGTTTAGGTGAAACCTAGGTAGGTTTGTCTGGCTCACTAGGTGTATCTATATATATATATATATATATATAACACTTTCAAAGTAAAACAAAATAACAGTGTCTGTTTCTAGCCTTTTTTTTATAAAGAAAATTAGTAACACCTTCTCTCATATCTTCCTTATCTCTTTTTTTCACTCTATGGGATTTTTCTACTCTACCCCTTCGATATCAATATATAACTTCCGTTAACTTAACTGTTTAAATGTGTCAATATCTGCTAACTCACTCATGTCTTCTCTCTCACCTCTCACTTCCTCATTTCGGTAATTTACATATGTTTAATATGGCCCGTCAAAAATGTGTAAATTTTCTTTTCATTTTTTGTTTGGAAGTAAAGTCTGATGATCCGCAGTCCTTTAAAAGGGCTGTGGTGAAATAATTTATTACATGGAACCTTAAAGTGGTCTGTTTTTATTTAAATTATTTGCTCTTGATTTACATTGAGCTCTCTGGATTTTATCCTTCTTAGGTTTACCCATACGGATTACCTAATTTTTCATAAACTAACTAACTATATATATATATATATATAAAATTTCATATTTAAACTTTAGTATTATTTTATTTGCTTTATTAAATGCAGAAAATTTGAAAGGATATTCTTTAGAATTTAAAAATTTACCATAAAAAATGAATGAAGTAAGCCTGACCCATTTTTCCACTTATTAACCCACTTTTTCTCTTTTTTTTTTTTTTTAATAATGTTTTGGTGCACCAAGTTCTCTTTTTTTTTCTAATCCTGAGGCAAGGAATTTTTATTTTTTTATAACAAAAAAAAAAGTAAAAACTTTTTTATGGTTATTATATTACTTGGGCTTAATTCATAAAACAAAAAAATGTCCTCTCAAATAACATTTTGGATGGAAAAAAAATTGATCTGGCAAAGCCATTAAATGTATTTAGAAACAAGAGTTATAAAGAAAGAAAAGAAGAAAGATACAATGAAAAGACCAGGTGTATGAAACACATTTAGACAAGGATGTGTTTTGCAAGAAATAATGCCTCCTATTGTTTGACAGATATCACCACTCTGCTCAATGCACATCTAAATAATCTTTTATCTAAAATACTTGGTGCCAGATATGTGAATGTATATATGTAAGAATGTGCACTGAAAATTTTTCTGACAAATCCTTTTCCCAAAATCAGATTTTCAATGAGCAAACATCAAACATTCTTTTTATTTATTTTTAAAGAAACTTTTCTTTGGCATGTCCATATTAACCGGGTATTGAAATCACACACTTTGGGTTAAGGCAGTGGAGAACTTTCAGAGGGAAAATTAACAGGAGATAACTGATAACTGACATCCATTAAACATGGCACATGGAGCTAGAATAGTCTACCCTAGTGAGTGAAATAAAGGGTTCAGTTCGACACTCCAACCACCTGAAGAAGGCCAGAGCATGCAACAGCCGAAACGTTGTAATAAATATGGCAACAAAGATGAGGACAATAGTCCGAACAATGTAAATAATGTTTATTCTTTTATATATTTTTGTCTCAGTTCAACACATCTGACATATTGAGGCTCAAGTTTTTAATTTTTTTTATGGACATGCCAAAGAAAAGTTCCTTTAAAAAGAAATAAATAGAATGTTTGATGTTTGCTCATTGAAAATCTGATTTTGGGAAAAGGATTTGTCAGAAAAATTTTCAGTGTGCATTCTATTTTTTTTTTTTTTTTTTGAGAGTGGGGGGCTTGGGATAACATAATAGTGACATTTCAACTGTAAACTGGAAAACTTGTATAAACGCATATAAATGTAGTTTATTGTACTCAAATTTTTATAAGTACATTTATTTTAATCGGTTAACCTACAGTCATTCTGGATGGGGCATTATTATTATTATTGTTTTTAATATATAAACTTAAAAACTAGCAACAAATTAACAAAAATTTCTTCCTTCCGACTTTTTGAATAACCCAACTTAACTGAGCGCTATGGACTTTCCCTATGTTTATCCTGCTAGTATCAAGTACAAGTCAGCTGAGACAATTATAAAAATCAGTGTTGCATAGCGTGGTACAGAAGGAGGGTGCGCCGGAGCCTGATCAGCTCTGACGGGGTCGACTCAGCAAGGATGGTATGATGTTGCAAGGCCTGAAACTACCCAATGACCTGAGTAATTACATCACTGATGACACTCTCCTGCGCAATAAAAGTGCGTATTTCCGAAGTTACATATATACATTCACATATCTGGCACCAAGTGTTTTAGATAAAAGATTATTTAGATGTGCATTGAGCGGAGCGGTGATATCTATCAAACAATAGGAGGCATTATTTCTCGCAAAATGCATCCTTGTCTAATTGTGTTTCATACACCTGGTCTTTTCATTGTATCTTTCTTCTTTTCTTTCTTTATAACTCTTGTTTCTAAATACATTTAATGGCTTTGCCAGATCAATTTTTTTTTCATCCAAAATGTTATTTGAGAGGACATTTTTTTGTTTTATGAATTATGCCCAAAAGTCCGAACAATGTAAATAATGTACATAATACCTCATCTCAGAAATATAGACAGATAATAAAGAATAAAATATAATTCTTTTTGCTCCAAGTCATTCATCTTGGCAAAAATTTTTCAGCACTCCCTCATATCTTTAGGGCCTAATTCATACTACCCCTAAATTCCCCACCCAACCGTGCAAGCCTGATTAGAGATTCTCAGTGAGTTCTTTATGACCCTTGCTATCTTAACATTTACTTTTTTTCTCCCTACTGTAGTACCCCCAAATCTCCCCCAGCCTTGCAAGCCTGATTCAAGGTCCTCAGACAGTGCTTTTGACACTTATCTTATCAATATTTACTTTTTTCTCCCTATCGTAGTACCCTCAAATGCCCACCAACCTTGAAAGCCTCATGTACATTACAAATTAAACTAAGCATAACTGACTATTTGTTATACCATAGTACCTATTCTATTCTAATAGACTCTCCCACATATAATAAGTAGTAGTAGCAGTGGCCAGTTGAGCTCAGCGAGTCAGTCGATGTCGGACATTGAAGTATCAATCATCACAACTAGATTGCTGCATCATTAACTCTTATTTCAAGTTCCTAACATTTTGTACGTCGAACCTAATTTAGGACGACTTATTGAAATACAAGCCTCCACTGTGAAAACTACTCTACAACACTATTAAAGGATGAAAAACTCTTGCAGATTTTGACATCAATCTGGCAGTCTTTTTTTTGTCTAAATCTATGCATTAGTTTTGCTCATTGGAACAACAGCAATTAAGAAGTGGTTCTACGCTCCTCAAAATCACCAATCTCCCGATCAGAGACCTTACTGTTGGATGTAGTTTATCACAATACTCAGGACTAGAAATAATTTTAGGTAATTCCAATGTAACTATTTCATCTACCAGGACAGATTCTTGAAAAGTATTATGAATATTCTTGCAAGTCAAATTAAAAAGCAAGTAATATCTATTTAGTATGGTGGCTATAAACGTTACATTGTCTATTTTCTTTTGAGCAACAATCCCATGATGCTTATTGGCATTCTGAATTTAAAAAGTATACATGCCAAATTTCAGCTGAACCCATCCAATAGTTTGTCAGTTATTGATTCTGTCTAGTTAAACCTAAACATTTTTTTTTTATTTAATCTTTAGCACTGCATTATTGATATTACTTCCCTTTCCACTGCATTCTTTTTCAAGGCCTTTAAATTGCTGTTACCTTATTGTTTTTTTCACTCAGAGGTGTTTTCTGTTGCCATAGCAGGAAATGATGACACAACTATGAAATTCAAACACAGTATTGTTCAGGGATCAATTTCAATAGCAGTATTAACTTTTTTAACAGCAAATTAAGTCACATTCAGAGTGATAAAGGTTATAAGATTTGCATCTCTATTTTCCTTGTATATTTATTAAAAGCAGCACAGATGTGGAAATAGTGCATGTAATATGCTAGCATTGTTTTATCAGATAGAAAAGAAAACTAACTGGTAGATATATATATATATATCTACCAGAGATTCTCAATTATTCTCATCTGTTTTGACTTTCATCCTTTCCTGTTTTAACATGAACTTATCTTTTCAGGTAATAAACGATACCAAAAACGTGACTTGCATTTCTCCATCCATTTAGTTCAGCGTTTCTCAACTTTTTTTTTTACTTCAGGGCACATGTTAAAGTTTAATAAGGAAAAATTAGTCATGAAATTTGAAAATATAACATTATAGTTTAGCATTCCCTAAGAAAATTATCAGTACAGTTTTTATTTAACCCCAACTGGGCTGAGGGGGACTGATTGAGGGTCTTGGACAGTGCTTTGTGGCCTTCACTATTTTATCAACATTTGCTTTTTTCTACTTACATTTATATACATTACAAATTAAACTAAGCACAACTGTTGATTAAAGGGAGAAAAAAAGGGAGATCTTGATGTCATTATGGGACGTTTTTGTCATCATCCAAAGCTGTGAATTTGTTTTGCTTATGCTAAGTCTCCAAAAAAAACACTATATAAAATTCACTATTTTTCTCCATAATGTTGAACGTGTTAAAATTCAACATTTTAATAAGAAAAATCTCAAAACATTGTTGATTTAAGATGGAACGATCTATTATGACATGTCTCTAATTTGTATTTAGATACATTGTATTTATTTTTAATTTTTCTAGTTGAATTGTTCACCTATATTGCATATGATCCATTATCAGACATAATTAGATTACAATAAAATTTGTATTTCATATGAATACTATCTTATGAAAATAGAGATGTAGCAGATTGGAGACTCTGTATCATAGATTGGGAGGGTATCCTAGGTTTGGTGGGGGCATAAGACTTTTGCTCTGTATATCTTATTACTATAAAAAAATCATATTCAGTGGGTGCATGTGTTTGAATAAACACCTGCTTTTTTTTTTTTGGTGGGGGGAATTAGAAAAAATCCATTATATGCTTAAAAATTTCTGTAAAGTTAACAGATAAATACTCAGATTATATACAAAGATGACGAAACTAGTGAAAAAGCAAATGATATGTTGGTTCAAGATAATTCTTAGAACTTAAGAGAATGCCCAACTATTTCTATGAAATGGATAAAGAAAGAAATGCCAAAGAATGCCATTTTGTGTGTCTATAGCAAATTATGGTACCTGAATGTTCATTTGTCTTCTACTGTTGCTCATATTGTGTGGGTGTTGTTCTACAGACAGGAATGTCTGCTGAATAACAGGGAAGTTCAGAATTGGTAATCTTGGCATCAAGATGAACAAAAAAAATAAACAAAGCAAAAACGAAAGTGAAGTAAGATTTCCTGTTTCTTCTTTACATGCGGCAAGTAGTACTAATTTACATGGTACTGTTAGCATTGGTAGAGTAACCTGCGCACTTCGATGTGGTGCAATGGTTAACAAGCTTGAATAGTGAATTTGATCCTCACTGGTGCCCCGCACTTTCGGCCTTGTGCCACATCTAAGCTACAGTTAAAAGAGAGGGAACTTCACCATGGTGTAATGGTTAGCAAACTTGTCTTGCTAGAACAATTATGACTGAATAGTGAATTTGATTCTCACTGGGTGCCCCACACTTTCAGCCTTGTGCCACATCTAAACTACACTTACAATAATGGGCACCTTGGTATGATGTAATGATTAGCAAGCTTGTCTTGCAAGATCAATAACAACTGAATAGTGAATTTAAACCTCACTGGCTTCCCCATTCTTTTGGCCTTTTGCCACATCTAAGCTGCACTTAGAAAATGACTAAAATCATTATTATCTAAAAAAAAATACTTAAAATCTAAAAATATTTTCTGGCTTTAAAAAACTTGAAAAAGGGTTGATAAGCTATAGAAAACAAATGAATCAGTCTTTGAAGTCAGACAGTCAAATTTGCCTGTTTAAGAGACTGCAAGAGTTTTGGATTCTGTCAATCAACAGGATATTGTGTTGAATCTAACACAGTGTGGGATGTGTCCTGTTAAAGTTCATAAAGATCTTTATTGAAACGAGTCTGTTTTGACAGGTGTAATATAAACAGGTCTTATTGCAGACAAAATGGTTTGTTCAAGGAATATAATACAACTTGTGTATAAGCCAAGAAGTAAGTGACAAAAAAATTATAAAATGCAGCTTTAGGTTTATATTTGAGGTCAATATTTTGCTGATTTCACCAACTCAATCATCTACATAAAATAAATACCAAAATATTGATTTGTATATATTGATTTGTATATATTGTAGTTGGTGAAACTCATTGTTGAGGATTGGGGCACTCATTGGCATTTCCTTCTGTGTGAAATAAGTCCTATGTTGGATCTGAAGAGATATCCACAGCTACTATGTAGTAGGGTAGGAGTGTTCAGGGAATAGAGAACTCTAGCTTTAATATATATATATATATATATATATATGAAATCCTTTTAAGCTAGTTGTTATATTAGTAGTTATATATAGATATAGATATATATATATATGTACTAGTTTAAAAGGATTTCATATATATATATGAAATATATATATATATATATATATATATATATATATATATATATATATGTATGTACTAGTTAAAAAGGAATCCATCAGGCAAAATTTTTTATGTAACATAACAAATTTAGTCCGATGAAGTCCTGAAGGATGAAATGTGTCACAAGTAAACTTTTTCCACTTTGTCATACAATTTCACCAATATGTATATATATATGTGTATATATATATATATATATATATATATATATATATATATATATATATATATAATGTATTTATATGTGTGTGTGCATGTGTATGTAGGTTGTATAACAGTATCTGAAACAAAAATGAAGAGAAAAATAAGAGAAAAGTAGAAAAGGTAAAAACAACATGTTTTGCAGAGCATCTGCTCCCTCTGGCTTTTTCAGGTTGAAATGCAAGATAAAACTGTATGTAAGGAAAAATGCATGGGGATCTCAGGAGATAAGAGCAGACCATAAATCAAATTACTTTATCAAATCTGATGACCAGACCCCAGAGAATGTCTGTTTACCTGTTAGTTATATATAAATATAAGATTGCGTCTAGCATGAAACAGCCTGTCGCCTCGGAGTGTTGACTTCTTTGTTCACTTATATATATATATATATATATATATATATATATATATATAGCTGTTTTGGGGGTATGTTGGAAGAAAGAAGCCTGAGTGAGCAGATACTCTCAGTGAAATGCGTTATTTTTTAGCTTTTCTACTTTATCACATTATCTTCACCCCCCCATATATATATATATATATATATATATATATATATATTATCGGAAAAAAAGGAAGAACAGTAAGATATGTAATCTAGTGTTCTTATTGATATTTTTATTTTTACAAAACAGTGCTCAATATAAAGTTACGGAGCATAAATATTATAAATTAACTGATTTAAAAATATGGTTTCATCGCTACACAGGAATTACCATGTTTCAGAAACAGAAAACAAAAACTTCAAATTCAATTATATTAAATTAAAAGCATTAGTTCTGTTTCATCTTTAAGCAAATTTTGAAAATTCACTTGAAGATGAAACAGAACTAATGCTTTTAATTCAATATAACTGAATTTGAAGTTTTTGTTTTCTGAAACATGGTAATTCCTGTGTAGTAATGAAAACATATTTTTAAATCAGTTAATTTATTATATATATATATATATATATATATATATATATATATATATATATATATAATAAAAGGCTTAAACACTAATATTCCATAGTCATAATTTATTCCATTGGAAATGTAAATATGATCCAATTCTTCAGACCTAAAAATTCAAAAAGAAAAAACAACTCCGGAAATAAAAATAGAATTTAGAGAGAGTGTAAGTATGAGAGTGTGGGACGAATGTTAGAGGTAAAGAGAGGGGTAACAGATGAGAGAAGGTGGGAGATTAAACCTTAACAGAGAGACGTTTTAGAGAGGTGAGTGGAAGGGTTTTAAGTGAGAGCAATATGAATGTTGTCGGATGTCTAATACATTAAAGATACATTTCGTGGTGACATACACACATCATATTTATTACTAATATTAGCTATATATATATATATATATATATATATATATATAGGAGAGAGAATAATGACACCCAAAATTCCAAATTCCAAGAACTAGTTCTATAAAGTCAGGTAATCTTTAGGAACTTATTCAGCTTATTTTCTTTTCAATCTGTAAATACAAAATTTATTGCATCAATAAGAAATAAACTATTTTGATGATTTAATAGAAAACATTTATTTATTAAGATATTTCCAAATTTTTTCTCATCATATTTCTGTTCAGAAGTCTGATGTTTTTTGACTCTAGTGTTGTTTTATTGTTTCTTAGCCAAATTCAAACTGAATTGCTGCAGTCTCAAAGATCCAGTAAAAGATTTATCAAATGTATGACAAGAAGATTTGCCACATTTTTAACTTAAAGACGATTTCTTTTGTCATCACAAAAAACCCTCTTTCAGCCTCCTTTAAAGTATTAATTATATTTTTGGCTTTTATATGTTGGCTATTAAAATATGAGATTATTTTTGGATAATCCAACAACTGGTTTGCTAAGCTTTTATCATTTTAAGAATCGAGTCATGCAAACTGGTGCAAACCAGCAGGATGTCACCATTGTGTGTGTGTGTATATATATATATATATGCTCTACTTTTTGTATCGAGCACTATTTTTTAAAAATAATAACAAAAATACTAAAGAACTTTGGATTATTTACCTAACAAGTTCTTTCCTATTTTCTATATATTTTACACACACACACACACACACACACACACACACACACACACACACACACACACACACACACACACACATATATATATATATATATATATATATAATTATTTATTTAAAAATATGTTTCCAGCACACTACATAAGAGTTCTCATGTTTCAAAACAAGAGCCAAAAACTTCAATATAATTATTTGAATTAAATTGAATTAACGTACTAAGCTCTGTTCCATCTTTTTTTGGAATAACTTATTTTCTTATTTTCTTATTTTTTTTGAATAACTTATTTCTAAAATTTACACATTTTATAAGCATATTCATTTTTGAAATCGAAATTATTATGGTAACGGCTAGAGAAATTGTTTAAAGAAAAGGGGCGTAATATTTTGTATCAATATCTCAGTTACATTCACAATGTCAAGTCAGGGTAAGGTTGGGGTGTCTAAATTTAAAGCAGAAGATGACATCGTCTAGTCTGGTTAAATGTCTATGGAGATTTATTTATTTTTTATTTTATTTTTTTATTTTTTTATATGTTTTGTGTATATAAAAACTGTCGTAAGTTGCTAACATTTGTTTTTTGATGACTTCATAAAGGGTTATCTTTTTTTTGTAGGGCATTTGAACTATTTATTAGGACTATGGAGTTTAAAAATTATTTTATTGTTTGTTTGTTTTTATGCTAATTATTCAATGTGAAAACTTGATGATGTCGGCAAAAACCATACATGGTTGAGAAGCAAACAAAGAGAGGGATGTAGAGAGACAAAATAGGAGTGCAACACTTTTATGGATGCTGCACTTTTGTGTCTACTGTAAGCAATAAGCCTGCATAAGCTGTATTGAAATAATAGTGACTTTAACAGTACCAGTTGAAGGATCTTTTCAGTTACAAGTATATCTTAAACTATGGCATATATATTGGCCTATTTACTGTCTATAGAATTACAATTGACAGATGAAATAGTTTTTGATGATGTCATTGAAGAATTTGCCAAGAAAAAACAAGAAAAGTTACTTTGTAGAAAGTTGTAATTTTCATTTCAAAAAGATGGTCATAATTTTTTACACTTTATTTTCCATATATGTCATTTTTCCTTTTTAACTGTTACTGATAAAGTTTAAGTATGTTTGGTGTGTATTTAAAGCATACTAGTATATTTGACTATGTGAAAGTAATATTGGTACACAAACTAGTTTTATAACTTTAAGAGGGAGTCACTGTGCAATATGTATTTTTGTGGAGTCCATTGGGCAGCAAAAACAAGGGCTGCCCCGGGTGGCATACACTTTAGCTATGCCACTGGTACTGATCAACTTTGGTGATCATATGGGAACCAATGTTTTAACATGATATGGTCATAAGAGCATCTAGATCTGATGAGTCTATCTAAAAACATGACTTGAGTTCTTAGGTTAATATTTTGTGATAATTAATATTGTGTAAAACAAAAGCTATGATCTAAATCTGTATTTCTCAACGTTTTTAACCTTGTGCCACCCTTGAAACAGTTTTCATGACACAGGGAACCACTACATAAAACTTATACCATTATTAATATCTATCTCTTTTATATTTTATTATAATAATCAAGGATTTTAGTATAGGCAATAAGGAAATTGAAAATAGATTAGACCAGTGTTTCTCAACTGTTTAACCTTTGTGGAATCCTTGAAATATTTTTCATGTCTCAGGGAACCCCAGCGTAAAAACTATTATATACCATTATTTATATATATATATATATATATATATTTTATATTTTATTATAATAACCAAGGGTTTTAGTATAGGTGATAAGGAAATTGAAAATAGATTAGACCAATGTTTCTCAACTGTTTAACCCTTATGGAACCCTTGAAATATTTTTCATGTCACATAAAAATTATTATATAACTTTATTAATATTTATCTCTTTTATATTTTTATTGTAGTTCACATGGTAAACATAATATATAAACATTGGGCTTGTGTCCTGTATTTGAGTGAGTCACTCAATGATATATGAATCTGCCACATACAGGTACTGTCCACTAACCAGTTAAGGTGGTTTCACACTGATGTCATATAGACATCATTAAATAGATTCCCTATGATTATTATAATTTTAAATAATATAAGAGGTTGAGGCCTTTATTATAATAATCAAGGATTTTCCAACAATATGATATATATATATATATATATATATATATATATATATATATATAAAGAAATATAGTCTTAGGTGTGCTATATTTATGGGATAAAATGCTCAATATCAGAGATAGGCGTGTGTAAATATAAAGTGAACCTAAAGTGAACACTTATATGCAATCGACAGTCTGTTTCATGCTATATGCAATCATGTGGCAGACGATTGCATATAGCATGAAACAGACTGTATATTTAATATTTATATATATATATATATATATATATATATATATATATATATATATATATATATATATATATTTGCAACCTCTTCGTCACCGAGGCCTGTTGGAATAGTTGGTATGATGTTTGCTTGATAACCCTAACTGTCCGGGTTTCAATTCTCGGTAGTTGATGTGTGTGCACTGCTGATGAGTCCCAAATATAGGGTGAAACGGTCGTCCAGTGCTTTCTGCATTCTGTTGAGATTTCTTTCAGACTCAATTAATTACTTATGTATATATATATATATATATATATATTATAATTATTTTTTAAAAATATGATTCCTTTGCTACATAAGAGTTCTCATGTTTCAAAAATAAGAGCTGAAAACCTCAACTCAATTAATTTTAATAATTATATTGATGTTTTCGGCTCTCATTTTTGAAACATGAGAACTCTTATGTGAAGGAATCATATTTTTTTAAAAATAATTATAATTTAAGCTCTACTTCTGTATGGAGCACTGTTTTTTTAAAAATAAAAACAAAAATACTAAAGAACTCCAGATTATTTACCTAACATGTTCTTTTCTATTTTTCTACATATCTGCATATATATATATATATATATATATATAGTAAATCTTTGAATATAAAATTAAACAAAAATTACTTAAAAATCCATTAGACTATTTATCACAGTTTCTCATGGAATTTCTTCACCTTATAGAACCTTTGGGTTCTATAGAACTGTAGTTGAGAAACACTGCTCTAAATGACTCTTAAAAACATTTCTACAAACTTCAACATCTTTTTCAAAAACAAATAAAATTTTAAAAATGGGCAAAAATATCTGGAGTGACTGTTTTACAATGAAGCTGTTTTACTAAGATTTTAGAAACATTTTACAAAATATGTTTAGTACCCTCAGTTTTTATTTATGTTTTTATTTTTCCTATCATGACTAGGTCCCTAATTTTAATTTATCAAACATTCCAATCAATTTTTTAATCAACTTCACCCCATGCAAGGCAGTAAATCCACTAAGACACAAGGGCTTACAGGGTGTGAAAGAACTAAAAAACAGAAACATTACTAAGAAGCAAGAACAATCAAAGAGTAATCAGGATGACAGTAGATAACGATTGACGTTGCATTTAAATTTTTTAAGATTAAAAGGTACAAAAATTCAACTATTTGGAATGGAAAATGTGGCATAAAAATCCAAAAGAGCATTGGAATAGCAAAAGTTGTCTCCCAGAAACTAAGCAAAGTATTAAGAGATAGGAAAATTTTGTTTAAAAAAAGAAAAAAAAGAAAAAGAGAAGAGAGGGAGAAGAGAAAAAAAAAAAAAAAAGAAAAAGAGAAAAGAAAAGAGAGAGAAAGAGAAAAGAAAAAAGAGAGAAGAGAAAAAGAAAAGAAAAAAGGAAATAAGAGAGAAGAAAAAAGGAAAGAAAAGAGAAGAAAAGGAAGAGAAAAGAAGGAAAAGAAAGAGAGAGAAAGAAAAGAGAAAAGAAAAAAAGAGAAAGAGAAGAGAAAGGAGAAGAGAAAAGAAAATAAAAGAAAGGAAATAAGAAAGAAAAAGGAAAAAGAAAGAAGAGAGAAAGAGAAAAGAAAAAGAGAAAAGAAAGGAAAAGAAGAAAGAGTCAGAGAGGAGAGAGAAAAAGAAAAAAGAGAGAAAAAGAGAGAAAGAAAAAAAGAAAATAAGAGAGAAGAAAAAAGGAAAGAGAAAAGAAGAGAGAGAGAAGAGGAAAAAGAGAAAAATAAAAGAAAAGAAAAAAAATAAGAGAGAAGAAAAAGGAAAGAGAGAGAAAAAGAGAGAGAAGAAAGAAAAGAAAAGAATAAAAGAAGAGAGAGAAAAAAAAGGAAAGAGAAAAGAAGAGAGAAAAAGGAAAGAAGAAAGAGAGAAGAAAAGAGAAAAGAAGAGAGAGAGAGAGAAGAGAAAAAGAAAAGAAGAGAGAAAGAGACTTACAGTTATATCTAGCCAATTTAAATGTAAAATGATGAGACCTTGCAGTACTGCTCTTAAATTCATAAAGTCTACGTACCATAGAGGAATGTTTACCAGAACAATTAGCATGAAAGTATTTATACAAAAGGCGCACAAACCATCTATCTATCTATCTATCTATCTATCTATCTTTTTCACCAGTTGAGGTGCAACTAAATGCACCAGAAGAGGTTGCATCTTTGTAGTGAGTAAATTGTTTTTGTCTATATGAAAAAAAAATTATATATATATATATATATATATATATATATATATATATATATATATATATATATACATATATCTTAATGTTCACACAATAAAAGGCCCATGAGTCACTCAAGGTAGAGAGTTACTGTGTGGTGTTGTATTGATATGATAATGAAAGAAACAAAGAAAAGAAGAAAATGAAAAAAGGTGCTCAAGATGAACAGGGGGAAAATAAAAAGAAAAAAACAAGAAGTGATAATATAGAGAAGAGATGGAAAATAAGAGAATAAAAAAATAAAAAAGGAAAAAAGAAAGAGGAGGAAGGTGAAAAGAAAAATATGAACAGTGACAAGGAGGAACTTTATTAGTGTTGAAGTTAGTAGTATTATTTTTGATAACACAAAATAAATAAATATTGATTATAATAAATATATGATATAAATAAATATTATTCTTTTAATCATTTCACCCTAAGAAAGGCAATAAAGCCACTAAGACACAAGAGGTTACTGAGTGTTAGAGAATATGAGGAAAACAAAACATTATTAAAGAGAGAGAATAATAAAAGAACAGGAATTCAGTTGACAAAAGATAATGATTGACATTGCAACTAAATTTTTAATTTAGATCAAAGTTAACTGTAAAGCAAACAGCCAGAAGAGGTCCACAAGTGAGAAGTGCTATAGAAGGAACTGTTAGCATAGAACTTACAGTTAAATCTAGCCATTTCAACTCTAAAATGATGAGACTTTGCCATCAATCTAGTACTGCACGGAAATTCATGAAGTCTACATACCAAAGAAGAATTACCATGAAAATATATATAGAAAAGGCACAGGGAATCTACATTACAGCAATGGGAAAGGGACTGAAGATGACATGCCAGGTCAGGACCAAAAATATTGCCGATTCTTCTTTGTATTTTATCAAGAATCTTTAAAAATATAGCAAAAGCACCAAACCAGATGAGGCAGCAATATTCAATGCATGGATAAATAGTAGACTTATAAATATGCAAGAAAAATTGTCTAGTACAACACAGTATACCAACTTTCCTAGCAATTGATTCAGTTATGACATATTTAGTATAGGAAATAAGAAAGTTGAAAATAGGGTTGGCTATACTAGGAATAGTTTCACTCAATGCCACAAGATGCTACAAAACCAAAATATTAACATCAAAACTCAAGTCATACTTTTTAATTGTCTTGTCAGATCTAGACTCTCATGTGGATGTCACTTGACAGCATCCAACTCATTCAGAAATGTCTAAACTATCATCTACATGCAACCATTTTCTCAGATCAATGATTAAAAATGTTTTATGGTGAATAAATTTTCGAGGTCTTAAATAAGACAATCCTTTATTGAATTTTGTTGACTGACACTACGAAAAAGATGAAAGAATGTTACCAATGAACAAAAACTACATCACTTGAAGAACTTCCGACAGTCATGGCAACTAGAATGGATAGTATATTTAACTAGAAGGGAAAATAATGATATAATCAAGATGTTGACTTTCCACACAGTCTTAAACAAAAGATTAGGAAGGAAACTCCCATCAATACTAGAAAGAGTAATAACAGCATAGTGTTTTCAGAGAAAAATGTTATAATTTTCAGCTGACAGTAATGTTAATTGTTTAGTCAATGAAGGCCCAATGTTTCCTGAATGGAAATGTTTAATCTCACTACTATAATTACTGGAATAAACTTCTATGTTTTCTTTTAGGCCTAGTCAAGTAATAATCTCCCAATGTCACCTTGTATTCTAATGTTTTTTTCTTTTTTAGAAAGTTAGCATTTAAGAATACTGAAAGTGTTATGAATACTGTAGGTAGGTAGGTAGATATTAAGTAGCATATCAGCATATAGATAAGGAAGAAGGTAAGTAGACAATTTGGAAGGATGCAGTGATTTACACACACGCACAAATGTGTTCTGGCTCTGCACTCATTTTTGCCAAACATGCAGAGTGCTGATTTATCTCCAAGCAAGCGTCATCTTCCCAGTTGGTATTTATTTTTGGTATTTGCCTAGAAATTCCTGGGAAAGATCGTCTTGCTTACCTTGCCTGACTTTCTGAAATAGAAAACTTCTTTAAATCAAAACACTTGGAAGGTTATTTATTTTTTTCTATGAAAATAGACTGTCATTCTCTCTCTCTTTCTCTCTCTCACACACACTATGACTCAATCTCTCTCTCTCACACACACACACACACACACACACACACACACACACACACACACACACACTAGTTCTCTCTCTCTCTCTCTCTCACCTACAAGCTTTTTCTTTCTCTCTCACCTAAAGGCTTGTTCTCTCTCTCTCCCCAATACACACACACTGCTCTCCCACTCTCTCTTGCACATTCTCTTACACTCTATTGCTCTCTCTCTCTCTCTCTCTCACACACACACACACACACACACACACACACACACACTAGTTCTCTCTCTCACCTACAAGCTTGTTCTTTCTCTCTCACCTAAATGGTTGTTCTCTCTCTCTCCCCAATGCACACACACTGCTCTCCCACTCTCTCTTGCACATTCTCTTACTATTGCTCTCTCTCTCTCTCTCTCACCTACAGATCTGTTCTCTCTCTCTCTCTTTCCGCAATGCATACACACTGGCTCTCTCTCACTCTCTATTTTGCACTCTCTTAAAAACTATGGCTCTCTCTCTCTTTCACCCACACACACACTCTCTCTCTCCAGTGCACACACACACACTGGCTCTCACTCTGTTTTACACACTATGGCTCTCTCTCTCACCCACACACTGGCTATCTCTCTCTCTCTCACTCATGTACATACACTAACTCTCTCTCACTCTTGCATACCTTCTTACACACTATGGCTTTATCTCACTCTCACACACACACTGGTTCTCTCTCTTTCTCTCTCATGCACACACACTATCTCTCTGTCTCCCACTCCCATCTTGCACACCTTAGACACTATGGCTCTTTCTCACACATACACACTGGCTATCTCTTTCACACACACATTGGCTTTCTCACCCTCTCTCATATTGACATGCCCTGACTCACTCTCTCAACTGCACACACACAATAGCTCTTTCACTTCCTCACATGCACACATCCACTGACACACTCTCTCTGATACATACACGTTCTCTCTCCTTCTCTCACTCACACACACACACACTGGCTCTCTCTCTCTCTTATGCACACATAATGGCTCTTTTTCATTTACTTACACACAATGGCTTTCTCTCATACACACACAGTCATTCTCTTATGCATACACACACTAGCTCTCTCTCTCTCTCTCACACACACACACACACATACTGGCTCTCTCTTTCTTACACTTTGACTCTGTCTCACATTCACATACACACTGGCTCTCCCTTTCTCTCTTTCTCTCTCTCTCTCACACACACACACACACTCACGCACACACACATGCTTGTTCTCTCTCTCTTTCTCTCTCTCTCTCATTTGTACACATGCAAGCATAAAAATGTACACACTTACAATGGCTCTCTCTTTCTCACATGAACACACTTTAGCACTCTCTCTTACACACGCAAACATACACACACATAGTTCTCTCTCTCTTTCATACACTTTTACTCTCTCACACATGCTTGCACACTATTTTTCCCACAAGTCTACACTCTCCATCTCTCTTATGCATGCTTTCACTCTCTCTTATATGCTTTCACTCTCTCTTACATGCTTGCACTTTAATCCCCTCTCTCTCTCTCTCTCTCTCTCTCAAACCTTTATTCTCTTATTTATCTTTCTTTCCCTCTCAAATTCTTGCACTTTCTCATTATCCCATTCTCACATGCACACATCTCTCTTTCTAACACTTTGGCTCTCTCACACAGTTGTAGTCTCTCTCACATATGCCTGCACTCTCCATCTCTCTCTCTCTCTCTTATATTCCTGCACTCTAATTGTCTTTCTCTCTCTCAAGCCTTCATTATCTCTCTCTCTTTTTCTATCAAATTCTTGCATTCTCTCCTTCTCTAACTCTCTCATTATATCTCTCTCTCTCACACACACACATAGAGAAGTGAGAGGAAGGCTGACATTTCACCTTTCAAAAGCATCAATATCAGATAATGACTTTTTTTTATTAATTTTTGTCCATTTGTTCTATTTTGCACTTTGGCCATTAAACATCATTAATTTTATCCATTTGTTCTGTTCTGCACATTGGTCATTAAACGCAATTAAAAAATTACCATTAATTTTTGGCAATTGTTCTTCATTTTTGGCCATTAAACATCATTAATTTTTGCTCATTTGTTCTGTTCTGAACATTGACCATTAAACACCATTAAAAAAATTGCCATACAGACAACATAGAATAATACTTCTCTTATTCATATGCTGGAAGCCAAATTTGTAGACAATTCCTTTGCATACAAATCGAATCTGTAGTGATTCTGGTATTCCATATGTCCATCCAATATTTCCAATAACCTATTTCTTATCTCAAACCAAATAATACTAAGATGTAACTTAAAGCAACAAAAAAATAAGCTGAGGAGAGCCATGACCACTAGCATCCTGAAAGGACAGATTGATTGTTTTTTTTATTCATACTATTTTTATTTGGACTATTGTTTTCATCTTTGTTGTTGCTATCACAATTCAGCCTCATAACCTAACATGTAAACTGATTCTTTCAGCCTCATAACCTAGAATGCGAACTGATTCTTTCAGCCTCATAACCCAACATGTGAACTGATTCTTTCAGCCTCATAACCCAATATGTGAACTGATTCTTTCAGCCTCATAACCTAGCATGTGAACTGATTCTTTCAGCCTCATAACCTAGCATGTGAACTGATTCTTTCAGCCTCATAACCTAGCATGTGAACTGATTCTTTCAGCCTCATAACCTAGCATGTGAACTGATTCTTTCAGCCTCATAACCTAGCATGTGAACTGATTCTTTCAGCCTCATAACCTAGTATGTAAACTGATTCTTTCAGCCTCATAACCTAGCATGTGAACTGATTCTTTCAGCCTCATAACCCAACATGTGAACTGATTCTTTCAGCCTCATAACCCAATATGTGAACTGATTTTTTTCAGCCTCATAACCCAGCATGTGAACTGATTCTTTCAGCCTCATAACCCTAACATGTGAACTGATTCTTTCAGCCTCATAACCTAACATGTGAACTGATTCTTTCAGCCTCATAACCTAGCATGTGAACTGATTCTTTTCAGCCTCATAACCTAGCATGTAAACTGATTCTTTCAGCCTCATAACCCAATATGTGAACTGATTCTTTCAGCCTCATAACCTAACATGTGAACTGATTCTTTCAGCCTCATAACCTAGCATGTGAACTGATTCTTTCAGCCTCATAACCTAGCATGTAAACTGATTCTTTCAGCCTCATAACCTAGCATGTGAACTGATTCTTTCAGCCTCATAACCTAACATGTGAACAGATTCTTTCCAATTACAAACTCTTCAGTGTTATTCAATGTCCAGTATTTTTACTTCCAATATTTCTAATTCCCACCATCCATAAAGGGAACATTTGATGCCAACAACACCGAGACAAAAATCATGTGGGGATCCTGACACACACTAACAAGAAATGATCAGCAACAAGAGTCCTTTCAGAATAACAACTACTCAGTAAACAGTGTCTACAGTGGGGACAGAATGGTCAAGATCACAATCTGTCTTTTTTTTACTTTTTTTTTTTTCTAATGTTCATCCAAAGGCCCCAAAAGCCACTTGAGGTAGAGGGTTACTGTGTGGAGTTATATAAGTGCAATAAAGGGCAAGAAAGATTGACAACTAATTCTAGACTTGAAGAGGTCAAAATTTAATTAACAAATAAAAAATCAGAGTTCAGGCAGAAACGTTAGACCTCAACAGCTTATCAGAAAAGATTCAGAGGAACTGCAGTCGATACAACATCAGAACAATAATCAGAAGCAGTTTCATTCTATAGAGAAATCTTTGCAGAATAAAACCTAACATGAGGGAGAACATGACCAAGAATTGCATGTATTTGATTTCTTGACTTTGTGACAGAGAATATAAAGGAGAAACAAGCCGCCCCTTAAAAGTGAGGCTGGGGGGAACATCAAAAAGCCATAATAATTGTGTATGGTTGACTGTATATAGAAAATTGGCACATTCATACATATAAAAAAATATTTGTGTTTGATGATTTGTACTTAGCTTTTCAATTTAAGATTAGTAAATATACTTTTCACTTAATAATAATAACATCTAAAAGGGACAAATTAATACAGAATTTTAAAAGATTAAAAAATATTTAAAGTTTATTAAAAATTTATTTAAAAGTTATTCTAATTAAAATGTAAAAGAAATGAAAACAAATCTTGTAAAACTTCATTACACATAGAAAACATTTTTTTTCTAAAGACAATAGTATCCTTAATATATCTTAATAAAAGGAAGCATTGTAACTTCAAGGTAAAGTTGTATTGAATAAAACGAAGAATTGTCCAGTTTTATTGTTTAAGAAGAAATCCCAGCATGCATCTGTAGGATCTGTCTATAAATTTTAGGAGGGGGATTTTCTTAGCAGTCATTTCCCAAGATTAGAACCAACATTTCTTTTAAGAGTGTTGGGGTAACTTTACATTTGCTTCTTCAATTAATCGTAATTATAATCTGCTTGACTCATTATGTGACTCTTGATGGCCAGTCAGTTTATCCCAGATATCAACTAGACAGTTTTTTGGGTAGAACATGTGAAGAGAATATGCTTCCTGTATAAGTTCATTAAAACACAACTTCATGCATTATGAGGTTCTGGAATAAGGGCAAATTTTTGTAATACTTGCTAGCTTTCCTTTTCAGGGTTAGAGAGAAAGCATGTAATACATTTCAACACTTCATTCATGTTTTTTTTTTCTATAAGGTCTGCAAGTGGTGTAATGGTTAGTAGCTTAGAAGAAGAAATATTAAAACAATTTGAATCTTCAAAATATAAGAAAGTTGTTCTCTGGAAGATATTTAAGCATGTTCAAAAGTGTGGTCCCATGCCCCTCACTGGATTCTCTGGGACATGTGAATGAGTCTCTTCCTATAGAATATTTTATTTTCTGGTCTCATGCTTTTGCTATGTATTTAGAGATTCTTGATAAAATACAAAGAAGAATCTGCAATGTCATTGGTCCTGATCTGGCATCTCGACTTTCCCATTGCCATAACGTAGTTTTCCTGTGTTCTTTCTATAAATATTTTCATGGTAATTCTTCTGATAAGCTTTCTCTTTGGTACAGAGATTTTATTAATTTAAGTGCAGCACTAGATTGGCAGCTAGGTCTCATCAATTTACAGTTTAAATGGCTAGATATAACAATAAGTTCTATGCTAACAGTTTCTTCTCTTGCACTTCTTACTTGTGCAAATGTCTTCTGGCTTCTTGCTTTCCAGTCAACTTTGATCTTCAAAAATTTAAATGAAATCTCTATCATTATTTTCTGTCCTCTTAATTCCTGTTTTTTTATTGTTCCCTCTCCTTAATAATGTTTTGTTTTTTTCATATTCTCTCTCACACACAGATAACTACTTACATCTTAGTGGCTTTATTGCCTTGCTAGGGGTAAATAAAAAAAAAACCAGAATTTTTTTATTTTAATACTTGGGTACATAAATGTATCTACAGTAGTTACTACAAAGGCTATCAATATAGATTTGGTAAACCCAACATTATGAGTCAACTATTTACGCTTTGTTCAGAATATTGTCCTCATCTTTACTGTCATATTCATGATGTTTCATCTGTTGTACATTCCAGTCTTCTTCAGGTGATACATGTTGGAATTTCAAAGATAACTGAAACTAAGATATCCAGAAAAGGCATGGCATGTGGAACTAGAACAATCTACCCTGTCAAAATTCCAATGTATATCACATGAAGAAGGCCAGAGCATAAACAGCTGAAATGTCATGAATATGATGAGGACAATAGCCTGAACAATGTAAATAGTTACAATACCTCATCTCAGAAATATAGACAGATATTAAAAGTCAAGTTTGAATTCTAGTTGGGTTCATTAGATTACTTATGTTTAATTAACCTTGGGAATGGTATGAATCTATCTCCTCTCACTTGCAAAACCATGGTTATTCTCAAAAAACATTATTATTCTTAAAAAAATCTTGTTATTCTCAAAAAACATTATTCTCAAAAAACGTTATTCTCAAAAATCATTGTTATTCTTAAAAAAGACCTTGCTATTCTCAAAAAACATTATTATTCTTAAAAAAATTGTTATTTTCAAAAAACATTGTTATTCTCAAAAACTTGTTATTCTCAAAAAACATTATTCTCAAAAAACATTGTTATTCTCAAAAAACATTGTTATTCTCAAAAAAACATTTAATCTCAAAAACTTGTTATTCTCAAAAAACATTATTCTCAAAAAACATTGTTATTCTCAAAAAACATTGTTATTCTCAAAAAACATTATTCTCAAAAGTCATTGTTATTCTCAAAAAACATTGTTATTTTCAAAAATCATTATTCCCAAAAAACATTATTCTCAATAATTGTTAATTCAATATTCACTTGCAAAAAAAAAAAAAAAATTATTCTTACATTCCAAAATATGTTTCAGCTTTAAATAACCCACAAAGTGTTGATAAATCATAAAAATACAAATCAATCAATCAGCCAATTGAATGAAAGACATTGGAATGTTGAAGTTTGGTATCAGTAACCAGTCATTCCTTTTACAAAGATTTGCATAGAAATTACATTATAAATCATATTTGGATCTGTTCTTTAGCTATTCCAAGTAAACAGTGTTTCTTTTAACCATAATCTTCTGCGCATATTAATATAAGTTAAATTTAGGGTTACAGTTCACGATCTTTAATTTGGCACTATGCAGTTCAGTAACTCTCATAGTCTGGCACTTTTTTAGATTAGCCACTAGTAGTTCATTGAGTGGCTGTGAGAGCAATACCACATATTGTTTATAACGTTCCACAACATCCAACAACAGCAGGGTGGTTTGGTGACATGGTCTTGCTCATTTCTTATATATAGCTGCATATTTACCCGTTCAGGATAATAAGTATAAATTATTTTTTGATTCTAGTTTTTTTATTAGCTTTTGAAACAATAAAAACTTTGTTTGAAAGCATTAAGGATTGATTTTTTTTAATCATTTCACCACAAGCAAGGTGGGAATGCCACTAGTAAGCAGGGAGTTACAGGGAGTGAAAGTGAGAGAAAAGACTGAGTATAGGGGGGTGTTGAGGAAAGGACAAAAGGTGAATGTGGTTTAAGAAGATAGAAGATGGCGATTGATGTTGCATTTACATTTTTGAAGATTGCATTTATCAGGGAAACAAGTAAACGAAAGGGAGTTCCACAGGTAGGAAGTGTGTGAAAAGAAACTGTTGGAGTAGCCTGTTTTAAACTTTGTTCAACCTTTGTTAGCACAGCAATATACATGTGGAATGAGTTGGCAAAACTATGTTTGCTAAAGTTTTTTATTTAGAGGTAATTTCTATCATCTGGCAGTTAATCTCGTCAGGCAGTGACCTGGTCTGTAGGGTGCTGGATTAAAGTGGTCAGACTATATATTTTTCCAATGACACTGGCACAAAGTTAGATGAGAGTGGCCATATTTGAAACTATATTGTTATCTGTGTTTATTGAAACCATCATACTTTAGATATTTCTTCTTCATACTAACAAGACGAAAAACAGATGCAATGTATTTGCATTCCTACATTTCTAATGAGACATTTTTCTTTTCCTGTTTTGCATTTTATGATTGGTTTAAATGCCAATAGTCTCTTTTTTTCTTTTGTGTCTCTGACAGCAGATAAACAGGTTCCCATTGGCTTAATGCCAAACTCCGAGCATTCAGAAGTTATTCAATGAACAATCTGGATTGTTAATTTTGGCTAACCTTTTCATCATTTTATTGTTACTTCTCATCAGAACTTTCTAGGTCAGATACCCTCTGACCACTTAAGTAGTGTGAAATCAAAATCAATAAGATACAATGGGTTCACACAATAGAACCAATTGGACATTTGTGGTTTTTAAGCCACTTGAATAATTTTCAGTTCAGTTATGGAACTCTATTAATGTTATTTCTATTTAAGTGGAAGATTAAACACAAAACTTACATATTTCTAATAAAAAATTATTTGGGTAGGTCTAAAAAATAGGTTGATATTTATTTCATTCTTTAAGAAAATAAGTGGATAGCAACTCACACCTTTGTACCCACTTAAAATAAGAAATTATTGTTTACGTTTTGGGTATTAAATAGAAACTAACAGATATACATTCATAGAAATCCCAACAAGAGGTGTGCTTTCCTTAAATAAGTTGAAAAAGTTCTGATAATGGCTTCTTGATCTATGCTGCTTATTATTAATTTCATTGTTACTGTTGCAATATCTGGTCTGGTGCCCCTGCTGTATATCTTGTGATTTTTGACAAAATACAAAGCAGTGTCTTTAATGTAATTGATCCTGAACAGGCATCTTGAATTCAATCACTTTCTTTCAACTGCTCTGATGAGCTTTTTTTTTTTCTTGGTGCCTCGACCACATAAATTAAGTAGTGTGAAATCAAAATCAATAAGATACAATTGGTTCACACAATAGAACCAATTGGACATTTGTGGTTTTAAGCCACTTGAATAATTTTCAGTTCAATTATGGAACTCTATTAATGTTATTTCTATTTAAGTGGAAGATTAAACACAAAACTTACATATTTCTAATAAAAAAAATATTTGGTTCGGTCAAAAAAACCTTTTTTGTTTTAAATGATGTTCACAAGGTCCAAGAGCCACTCAAGATAGAGGGTAACAAAGCATTTCTTGGCTGTCACTCTAATTAAAACAGTTGGAATTTAACCTGTAAACATGTCTTGGATAGTTTCTACCTAAGAAAAGTTTTTTTTTTTTTCTCTCTCTCTCTCTCTCTCTCTCTCTCTCTCGCTCTCTCTCTCTCTCTCTCTTGCAATCTTGCTCACTCACTCACACACGCTTTGTGAAAAGAGAGAAGAAAATAGATAGCTTTTTAATACTTGGCACCGTAAACAAACTCTAAATTCCTCAATGCACCTCCTTCCTCATCCCATGGTGAATTCTAAAATAATGTGAATGATACAAAAGAGATTAAAAACTGATGATCAGTTGGTGGCTGCAACTTTTGGCCCATCCACTGACACATTGAGCCATTTGGTATTTTTGCCATGATACACAATTATAATAGAAACCTCTAATTAATCTTCTACCTTCTCTTCCAAGATAGATGTAAATGTGGAATGGATGGGTTAAATAAACTCAATCTGAAATCTGTGAGACTCTAAACATTTTACTAGCATTTCTTGGCCGTTACCCTAACTAAAACAGTTGGAATTTAACCTGTAAACATGTCTTGGATAGTTTCTACCTAAGAAAAGTTTTTTTTTTTTTTTTTCAAGAAGATTGGTTAAAAAAATCTTTTGTGGTAATCAAGACATTACTCTGTTATCTCAAAAATGCTCAAAGCATTCATTTTCTATGCAGAAACTTGCAATTCACATCACACTTTATATCATTTCATAGATTAAAAAATAGGGTCTAAAAAAAAATTTATTATCCATTTTTAACAACTTTAATTAACTCCCTACAACCACCAGTCTAAAAAAAAATTACTTCTAAGCTACATACAAGGCAAGTTCAAAGAACAAATGTAGTCCAAATTTTCTTTATTGGTTTTCTGAATGTCTCTTAAAAATGTGTAAAGGGGATTTGCAACTTTTCAGTTGCCTGAAGTTGCATCTTTAATAGATCCTTTTTCTTTAGTAGGACTTCATGATTTAGGCCGGTTGTTATTAATTTTACTGTTTAAGAAAATAAATTAAGTAGGGATAGCTACTCAAACACATGTACCCACTAAAAAGTAAAGTTTATAGTAATAAGTTGGATAAAAAATCCTTTAAAAAATTATTGTTGTTTACATTTTGGGTATGAAATAGAAACTAAAGAATAAATGTTCTTTGTTACAATGCCTTTTAGTCATGAAGGTTAAAACTGGAGGAACTAAGGAATTTAGTTTGTCTGAACGCTTTTAATAAAAATAGCAATTTCATAAAAATAGCATTTCTTTTGTTGGAAATGGTTACTCTGTTATGCAATTTGGAGCCAAAATTCCTGAAAGAAGCTCAAATTTTGCACTTAACCCATTTAGACTTGGGAAATTTTCAGTTCCAAAAATGGATTCATCACTTCCGAAAAGATAGGAATGGAGGTCTGGGATATGATCAATATTGGATTTAGGACAAACAAGGCCCCTTACTTAGGTTAAGTTATGAGGCCCCTTACTTAGGTTAAGTTATGAGGCCCCTTACTTAGGTTAAGTTATGAGGCCCCTTACTTAGGTTAAGTTATGAGGCCCCTTACTTAGGTTAAGTTATGAGGCCCCTTAGGTCCTGAAGGAGGTAGGCTTGACATGTCTAAACAGGCATGGCAAGAAGATGGGGCCCACTGGCTAATGGGGCCTTGTGCTTAAGCACAATGGTAAATCTGGCACTGGTTATGATTTTCTGATAAATACAAAGAAAGTTATGTGAAAAACTGATATTTGGTGTCAGGCATATAGTGCCAAAAGCACTTAATTATCAAATTAATGTATGAAAGAAAAAGAGTACATTTTTAAATATCTTCCTCAGAACGGTTTTCTGACATTTTTCACATTTATATTGTTTTAATATTTTGGAGCTTACACTAAAATGGAGGGAAAAAATTTGCTTCAGGCTTTTTTTTTTTTTTTTTGGCTAGAAAAAGTTGAAGTTGAAGTTGCGGAATGGAGACAAAAATGCAGGCAAAATATTTGACTGAATTCTGTGTTGTAGCCCTCCACCCCAATCTATTTGGTATAGGGTGTTTTTTTACAGTATTCTTTTACTAACTAACAATCATAGTATTCTTCCTGAGTTTACTATATCTGAAATTTTTTTTGTGAGAACAAGTTGAAGCAGAGGAATGGAGACAAAATGTAGGAAAAATATTTGACTAAATTCTGTGTTGGAGGGACCACAAATCCATTTGGCATAGGTTGCTTTTTAAAAATATTGTCAGGCAAAACCTCCCTCACCCTTATAACACCCATTTCAACAAGATTCCAATGACT
>CAHIKZ030000870.1:315000-365000 GCA_903632075.3 Acanthosepion pharaonis
TATAATATATATATATATATATATATATATATATATATATATATATATATATATATATATATATATATATATGTATATGTATATATATGTATATATATATATATATATATATATATATATATATATATATATATATATACATATTTCAGTCATTTTTAAGTATAAAATTTATAAGATGTTAAAATCGACAAAACTTTGATTTCAGCATGACAAGTTGTTTTAGAAACATGTTTTAACCCTAGACCAGTCCAGTCAGTCCATAAAATTAAATTTCTGTAATATGGTCTTCAGACATTTAAGAATCAGTGGTAAAAATGTAAATATTTTGTTAATATGCTTGTCTCTTTATATGTATTGTGGTAAATATTGCATTTCTCTAAGTGGCTTTTGAGGGTTTTTTTTGTTTTATTTTAATCATTTCACCTCAAGCAAGCTGATAATGTCATTAAGATGCCAGGGGTTATTGAGAGTAAAAGAGAATGAGAAGACTTTAGTGAGGAGAAAAGACAATAAAAGAACACACTTCAAAAGGACAGAATGTTGGTGTTGAATTTAAAATTTTGAAGATCATAGGTGGCAGGGAAGTAAATTATTAGAACGGAGAGAAGTGCACAGGAGAGAAGTGTGAGAAAAGAAACTTTTAGAATACAATATATGGTTGTCTCTAGCTAGTTCAACAGTAAAACATTGAGACCCAGTTTCCAGAGTGCTGTATCATCACATGTTGGTAATTGTTATGTTTTTAACTTTTCTTTACTAATGTTCATCCAGTTCAAGGCTGAAGAGCCCTTAAAGATAGAGTATTACTAAATGAGTTTTGTGATATGGATGTAAGAGTGGAAATTAGTAAGTAAGGCTTATATAGATATGGAGGATAGATAACTATTGACCTTTGACTTGAAGTGGTGAAGACTGCTTTATTTGGTGGAGTCCGTTCCACAAAGCAATGTTTCCTAAGAATAAGCTAAATGGATCTTCCACCTTACATCTGGGAATCAAAATGAGAAAGGGGGATTCCAATCTGTGGACATATGGACTTATATATGGATCATTCTTAAGCATCAAATTTACAACATGCTAAAATCAACAAAACCATGATTTCAGCATAACTTGTTGCAGAAAAATATGTCTTAAGCCAACAGAAGTTTGTCCCCAAAATGAAACTTCTATCTCATGAATTTCAAACATGTAAGAATTTTTTTTAAGCATTTCCAAGCAAGGCCAGTGTGCCACTAGTATGCAAGGGGCTACAGAGAGTGTGAGTATAGTACATTTAACATTTTGAGGATTATAGTTATCAGGGAAGCAACTAAGAGGAAGGGAGTTCTACTGTCAGGAAATGTGAGAGAAGAAGCTGTTGGAGTAGAAGAGGCGGTTACATTTAACTGTTTCGACAATGAAAGAGTGCAAATATGTAGTAAAAATTAATTTTCATATGTTTAAGTTTTATTACGATTCTAATCATTGTTTTTTTAAAAACAATAAACATTGCTTAGGAGGGAAAGTAGGTAAAATAAAAGCAATATCATGGAAAAAACGTCCTTTAGACACTTCGTTTTTTTGTGGGCATAAAGATCTAAGTTTACTAAAATTTTATTAATAGGCTTGTCTATATGAATATATTGCATTTTTTTAACTGGTGTTTGAGTGCTGTATCATCACATGATAGTGATTGTCATATTTTTATTTTTTCTTTATTAATGTTCACCTAGTAGAAGGCTGAAGAGCCCTTGAAGGTAGAGTATTACTAAATGAGGTTTGTGACATAAATGTAAGAGTAGAAATTAGCAAGTAAGGATTATATAGATATGGAGAATATATAACAGTTGACCTTTGACTTGAAGAGGTTAAGACTGTAATGTTTGGGAAAGACTGTTCCAAAAAGAAATGATTCCTGAAAAAAAGCTGATTGATTCTTCTTCATTACAACAGGAAACCAAAAGGAGTGAGTGTGGCTCCAATCCATGGACACATAGACATATATATGGGTCATTTTTAAGCATCAAATTTATAATGTGCCAAAACTGTTCCTTTATTGTCCTTTCTCATTTGGCACCTTATAAACTTGATGCTTAAGAATGACCCATATATATGTCCATGTGTCCATGCATTGGAACCATCCTCACACCTTTTGTTTTCCAGTTGTAATGAAGAACCACTCAGGAATCATTTCTTTGTGAAATAGGACAATAAAAGAACATATTTCAGAGAGACAGAATGTGGTGACTGATGTTGCATTTAAATTTTTGAAGATTGTAAAGTGCAGGGAATCAAGATATCAAAAGTGAGTTCCACATATGGTTACCTCTAGCTAGACTAAAAGACTGGAGAGTTTGAAGAAGTCTGTTCCACAAATAAATGGTTTTGGGGGAAAAAGCTGAGCGGATCTTCTTCCTTACAAATGGAAGACAAAATGAGCATGGGTAATTCCAATCTGTGGACACAGCATGGTGGGTGTTAACTATTAAGTCTAGGATTGGAGGAACTCAGGAATGGAATGCATGCAAACATTTTTGATGGAAATAGTGATAGAGTAATGATATGCTTGTGAGATTACTTCTATGGAAAAGAAACTTTGAAAAATATGTTTACACCACCACGACTACCCTTAAGGGCACGCACATAAATGATTCTATCAAGGCTAGAAAGTGGGGATTGAGCACCTCCAGCCTAGATATGGTAGCAAGACTTCATTTTTGATTTAATCTGACTCTTTTAAAGTTAAAGCATCGGAGAAGTAGCCAGGTAATTTCTGGAGTGGTAGAGTAATCCAAACATTTATCCAGCATCTTTGGCAGTGCATCTTCTATATGCATTCTCCTTGAGGTCTGGAAAGAATTTGAGTTTCTTTGCCAGTTCACAGCTCAGATCTGCCATATTCACTCACATTGTCAGAAACAACCCACATTCCTTCTGTATTCCATTGGTGAGAAGTAAGTTCCACTCGAACAGCTTCATCCTGTGAACCACTGCTCTGTGGAACTGACTCCCAAGAGAATGTTTCCTCAATCACTGCAATCTAACCTTAGTTCAGGGTATGATGATAAACTATATCTGGCAGCAAGGCCTCTAATCAGGAGATTGGAATTTTTGAGAAGAATGGAACCACTTCTTAATTGGTGGTGTTCCCAAGTCCACCCTGAGCCAGGGTAGATGAAAGTTTATTGTGGAGCAAGAAGCCAGAAGAGTTTTCCAAAAAGGAGAACTGCAAGTGTAGAAACTTAGCATGGAACTTATGGTTAAATCTTGACTGCTATTTTGACTGTAAAATGACGATACCTAGATATCAGTTTAATACTAAGCTTAAATTCTTGCAGTCGAGGTACCAAAGACGAAAGTGATATTTATTTTGTGAAGATATAAAAATGTGGCACAAGGCCAAAAGTGGGTATGGAGGAAGGCTGCTTTTCTGTCTTATAATTAAACCTACACCCTTGTGCAAATTAATTAGAACAACCGCTTTCCTTTCTTTCACCATATGGTCAGTTTTGGACCCACAGGACTTATAGGCTGTAATCAATTTCTATTTTATCCTCAGATTAGGTCATTTGCAGTGGTGTGCAGTAATATGAATCTGTTTTCAGGGTGTTTGATGAAATTTGTTTGGCCTTGAAAAATATTGTGCCATTTGTGATCGCATCATATTTTTATCACACCCACACACTATTGTCTCAACTGTCAATTAGTTATCCTACGGTCATTGTCTGTAATGAACGTTACCAGTAAGCAAATCAAAGTACTGGCTTGGAAACTCTACTGATTTAAATCCAATCAAGAATCTGTGGTCAATCTGCAAGGAATGACTTTGTGGAATAGACATACAAAGTACTAACATGTGCACAGGGTCATCTTTCATTGGAAAAATATGAAAAAAATAAATAATGACAGAATTATTTGTTTTGTTTCAATTAATTTGCACAGGAATGTAGCTAGCCACTATTACTGACCAAAAAATACCAGAATATTCCTTACACCAAAACAACACACTCTTAATTAGCATTCTTACTACAGTCACCATAATACCTCAAAGTCTCTATGAAGTCCTAACTAGTTCTCATATGTACAATTTTTTGTCTGCAGTGGTTAGGGGAATAAAACAAATTAAAAATCTAACCCCAAAGAAGAAAGCTCATCAGAACAATTACCATGAAAGTATTTATAGAAAAGGCACAGGACAGCTACATTATGGCAGTGGGAAAGTGACTGAAGCTGAAATGCCTGGTCAGGACCAATAACATTGCAAATTCTTCTTTGTATTTTATCAAGAATCTCTAAATACATAGCAGAAGTACCAGACCAGATATGGCAGCAATATTCAATGCATGAATGAATAGTAGACTTATAAATATTAAATCTATATTGTGGAAAAAGGAATTTTCAACAATATACGCAATTTTTATGTATTTATAGTTACTTTTTTTAACTTTTATCAAAAATTACATTCTTGGACATGTAATTATGGATAATATTATATAGTAAATACTAATTTTTTAATTAATAACTATTTGTGCTCAGTTGTTGATATTAATAGCTATCTGCTGATGTGTTAAGATTTTGGAATAATGCAGTAATAAAAATTTAAATTTCATCTCTCTGATAGATGTTGCAATTTCTTTTGTTTTTGTCTTTTTATAGGACATCTGCACAATTGGTAGCAGCCACAATCGATCTGCCAGACCATTTGGAGCTGCATCTGGTCCTCAGGATTCTGGACCTTCTGTGATCCATGCTCAGTTCAACAGCCCAATTGGAATGTATTCAGCTGAAAACCTTGCTGAGACCTATTCAGAGCAAGCATCATCTTTACGAGAAAACATGGCAAAGTCAGTACTGTTTAACTTTAATAGAGCTGTTGGCATTAGTACTAAAATAGAACTTGAATTATATTATTTACACTAGTAGCAGTAGTATTATCCTTAAGGAGTGTCATCCTGGGTATGACAATAAACTACATCCGCGTCCTGAGTAAGGCTATAAACTACGTCTAACAGTAAGGCCTTGGATCAGGATGTTTTGATGAGCATAGAACCACCTCTTAATTGCTGGTGTTCCTAAGCTACCGAAGGGGTAGCACCTGTTAGGGTCCCAATTATGGGCAAATAGTTAACACCAAACTTGTGTAAAAATAGGTTTTAATACCAGAAACTTTGTAATAAAAAAAATTATTATGAGCAATACTTTAAAAAAAAAAAACAGCAATACAAACAGTTATACATTCTTTGAAAAAAAATATGACCAGCTATAGATTTCTTCAAGGAAAAATATTCCCAGAAATAGATTTTTGAAGAAAAACATATTACAAGAAATAAAAATTTTGTCGGCATTAAATAACCCATTGATGTTGATATGCCGTAAAGAAAACAAACCAAACCAAACCTTAAGGAGTGTGCTATGCGAGAAAGGAATTTCACATTTGCGTTGTCAGTGGTCAGGAATGAATGTAAGCATTACTGATAGAATAGGCCTGTTATATGTATCATTTAAATGCATTGCTTATGACTTTAGTATAGGAATGCATTGCAAAAGAGAAAGAAAGGGATTGTCAGTGGTCAGGAATGAATGCAAGTATTATTGATAGAAAAGGCCTGTTATATGTATCATTTAAATGCATTGCTTATGACTTTAGTATAGGAATGCATTGCAAAAGAGAAAGAAAGGGATTGTCAGTGGTCAGGAATGAATGCAAGTATTATTGATAGAATAGGCCTGTTATATGTATCATTTAAATGCATTGCTTATGACTTTAGTATAGGAATGCATTGCAAAAGAGGAAGAAAGGGATTGTCAGTGGTCAGGAATGAATGCAAGTATTATTGATAGAATAGGCCTGTTATATGTATCATTTAAATGCATTGCTTATGACTTTAGTATAGGAATGCATTGCAAAAGAGGAAGAAAGGGATTGTCAGTGGTCAGGAATGAATGCAAGCATTACTGAAAGCATTGCTGATTACATGTATAATTTTGTAACAAAAGAGAAAATCACCTACTTTGAAAAAAAGAGTTTGTGTTTTGTGCATGGTCTGCTGAAGGAAAATTAAAGAAAATTATTAGCAAAAAAGCTGCTACTTTAAGTACAGGCGAAACTATGCTAATGTTTTTCCCTTCCTGATTGGTGTGGCCAATCAGAAAAATGGCTCGGTGAATAAAGGCTGTTGCTTTTGCTTACCAGGAAGAACGATTGTGAGTTTGGTGACTGATAGTGCATTTGAATTTCTGACCCCGTTTTCGTTACTACGTTGCCTGCTGGACTGTTCACTACAGATTCGTGATTGACCTTAGTGTTGGCACACTAATTTTTTTTGATACCTGAAACAAATTTTAAGGTTTTCCTTTATAACTTTTTCAGTATGAACGTCAGCGGCCAAGCTGGTAGACCTCAGCCGATGATTCCTGCCTCAGCTCCAGGTGAGAACTCTCAAGCAAGCAATGTATCAAGTGATGAAGTTTTGCCGCATGATGGGCACGCTACCACTTTTGGGAGGCTGGAAGATGAGCTTAATAAGAAGGAAGTTGACAGTATGTACACTAACTGCACATTGTAACATTTATTTTAATCACTGCCATCAATGCATCATTTCATATTATAGGAAAAATCTTTTAAAGAAAAACTTGACAGCATTTAAATGACAAGTCTTCTTATTTTATGTTCCAAGTCCTTTTGTTACTTTAAATAATTTTTTACCTGTTGGCATCCCTTTTTGATCCTATTCTGCCATCTAGTCACATTTTCTTTTATATGCTATGCCACTTCAGGATATGGCTCTCCACAACTTCCAGTCTTTTGTTGCTCAAAATAACTTTTAACCATTTATTGCTCATCTTTGATCCTATTCTATCATCCAGTCACATCTTTTTATATGCCATGCCTCTTCAGGACATAGCTCTCCACAACTTCAGGACAAATAGCTCTTTAACCCTTTATTGCCCATCTTTGATCCTATTCTATCATCCAGTCTTTTTTTTGTTGCTCTTCAGGACATAGCTCTCCACAACTTTTAGTCTTTTGTTGCTCAAAATAACTTTTAACCCTTTACTGTCCCTCTTTGATCCTATTCTGCCATCCAGTCACATCTTCTTTTATATGTCATGCCTCTTCAGGATATGGCTCTCTACAACTTCTGGTCTTTTGTTGCTCAGAATAATGCTTCATCATCCCTCTTTAACCCTATTCTGACATCTATTTACACATACTTGTTAAGTAGGTTACTTACTGACCCCCCCCCCACTTGTCTTGCCTTTAATGTTTTTTTTTCCTTTTTTTAATCATTTTACCCCAAGCAAGGAGATAATGCCACTAGGAGGCAAGGGGTTACTGAGAGGAAAGAGAATGAGAAGACTTTAGTGAGGAGAGGTGAAGAGAAAGGACAATAAAAGAACATTCATCAGGAAGAGAGAAGATAATGCCACTAGGAGGCAAGGGGTTACTGAGAGGGAAAGAGAGTGAGAAGACTTTAGTGAGGAGAAGTGAAGAGAAAGGACAATAAAAGAACAGTTACCAAGAAGAGAGAAGATAATGCCACTAAGAGGTGAGGTTTACTGAGAGTGATAGAGGTTTAGAAGACTTGAGGAGAAGCGAAAAGAAAGAATAGGTATTAGGAAGACAGAAGATGGTGATTATCATTGCATATAACTTTTTGAAGATTGTAGATAGCAGGGAAGCAAGAAATAAGAAGGGACAAAAGCAATAAAAGAAACTATTAGAATAGAACATACGCCTGCATCTACATAGTAGTTCAGCTCTCTTTTCTTTGTTTCTAACAAATTTTTTCTCTTTCTTAATATTTTGCTTTATTTCTGGAAGGCATCTTATTACTATTCCTATACACCTTCATATTTCTGTACCACATTTCCTGATGTCTGATGACATTAGGTACTACATGAATAGTTTCTTTGTATACTGACTGAACGGCCAAACATTCTGAATGAAAATGTTAGATAAAAAAGACTTTTGAGGCCCTTTTCAGATTATGAGCGTATCATGCTGAAACCATTCACTTACTCACAAATGGCCTTGGGAAAGGGTAGAATCCACCTCTTCTCTCCCCAGCTATAAATTAATTAGTAAAATCATTTCTTTCTTTTTATGTGGTGTGTCCTTTTAGGACATAGGCAATCATGGCTCTCCACCTCCCTCTATCCCTTGCAGCTCTGAACAAGTTTCTATCCCCAGCAGCTTCCTCCCCCAGACCACATTCTGTCATCCACTTGCTTAAGTCCGCCAGTTATGTCACGCGTTGTTTTCCCTTGTCTGTCTTTCACTCCATTCGACCCATGAGTATCAGATTCTCCAGGCCTTCCTTCCTCATTATATGTCCCAGAAATTTCAGCTGCCTCTTTCTGATAATAAGTATAAGCCTCCTCCTTGTTTGCAACCAAGTTCTCATCATTGCTCACATGCTCGGTCCATGATATCCTTAGCATCCTTCTGTTGAACCACATCTCTGTTGCCTTGAGTCTCTTCATCTTTAAGGAAATTTCTAAAATACTTTTACAATCTGGCTTTAAATAACCTGCAAAAGGTTGGTAATCCATAAAAACAAATCAATCTCTCAATCATTCTAGGCCTTCTTCATTAGGTCTCCTGGGAATTTTGTCTCTTTCTGATTGTAAGTATAAGTTCTTTGTCCCTATTTTCCTTAAGACTTCCTCATTGTTCACATGTTCTGTCCATCGTATTCTCCAGTTGAACCACATCTCTGTTACTTCAAGTTTCTTCTTCATCTGTAAAGAGATCATCCAGTATTCATTTTCATATAGAAGATTAGATATTATATAGAATTTCAGTTGTCTTTTCTTTTATATTGATATGAAAATGACATTCTCTTATCTCTTAATATTTTTCTTAGTTTCTGAAAAACATCTTATATCCTTTCAGATTTTTGTGTCACGAGTTGGTTAAAACTGAATTAATTTATTTATTTAATATTATAATGATTTTTTAAAAATCAATTACTCCACCGAGCAAGGTGATAACACCACTAAAACACAAGGGGCTACAGGAAGTGAAAGAGAAAGAGAAGAAAAAGACTTTAGAAGGAAAACCCAATAAAAGTATAAATTTCAGAGTTTAAGTGGAGATGTTAGAAGTATAGAGTTGAAGTAGAATTTAGAAGGAACTTGGAGCCCAATCTGTAACAGCAAACAAGAGATAAACACCTACTTATTTTCAAAAGTGAACTGGATGATAGGCAAACCTATCTACTCCTCGTGTGGAAAAAATAAAAGATAATAAATGGTAACATTTTCAGTGTTTAGGCAGAGACATTAGAAGTGTACAGTTGAAGTAGAATTTAGTAGGAACCAGAAACCCAATCCTAAATAGAAAACAAGGGATACACCCCTACACCTGTTCAAAAGATCGGGGAGGTGTGTGAACTGGGCAATAACTGGACTTATCTACTTCTATATCAGTAACTGCAATTTTCTGAAGTTGACCATCTCCTGGACGTTCAAATGCTTCAAAGGTTTCCAGGTGGCTTTCTTTTAAGCACTGAACCTGTGACCCTGAAATCTTTAACCTATGGCAGTATCGATTTTCTAGGACAACATCATACTGACATGACATGAAATGAGCATGAAAAACTCTTTGTGTTGCAATTACAGATTCAACAAAACGTTTCAACAGGAAATGCACAATATGCACTGGTGCAAGACATGATGGTAACTGATCATATTTGAGAAGAAATGTAAAGGCATTAGCTAGAGGAAGACACCATTACCACTTACCCAAGTTCACTAACACCACACACATGACAGTTTAAAATGTGGGAGGTATTTATGCTGCACACTGTATCAAGATTGGAAAGTGAGGATTGAGCAGTTTCAACTCAGTATGGGCAGCAATACTCCATTTTGGGTTGAATCAGACTCTTGTAAAGATAAAACATGGTAGAATGAGTTAGGAACCTAACTTTATTTCTTTGGTCCAGGATCTTGGTAGGCCTCTCTTTGACAATGTGACCATAAACTATATCTGTCAGAAAGGCTTCTGACCAGGAAATTGGAAGTTTTAAAGAACAAGGAACCACTTCTTAATTGCTTAGTTGTTTCCAGGGATGTTAGAACCTGTTAGGATCCCAACTATGGGAAAATAGTGAAACTACAAAAAAAAAAAAAACACAATGAAAGTATAAAAATACATTTTTATAGTAAAAATACCAGCAATACTTTTTTATTTAAAAATAAAATTAGCAACAATACCTATTTATAGTAAAATTAGCAACAATGCCTATTTGTAGTAAAATTAGCAACAATACCTATTTATAGTAAAATTAGCAACAGTGCCTATTTATAGTAAAATTAGCAACAATGCCTATTTATAGTAAAATTAGCAACAATGCCTATTTATAGTAAAATTAGCAACAATACCTATTTATAGTAAAATTAACAATACATTTTCAAAGCAATATGACCAGCAATACATTTTATCTGTAATTGAAGGCATTCAAAATATATTTACTTGAAACCATAAAATTGTTCAAAATATTTAAATTTTGGTATTAAATGACCCACAGAGAATGAAAAACAAAATCAAACAACCAACATAAAAGAGCTTTTTCAGGACATTAAGTCATATTATCTCCGACAATCTTTTAAATCAAACTGTATTCCAAAATATAACTTTAACGAAACTATAATATAAAACACACATATCACTTCCTCTAGTAATTTTGTCCCCACAAACATGTATATGCACAAAAGCTGAGAATCATCTACCATGTATTCAAATGTCAAAGCAAAATAACATCATATTTTATTGCTTCAAAGCTCAATAGAAAATTAAATTTCGGCATTAAATGACCCATAAGGATGTTGATATGCCATGAAACAAATCAATCAATCAATCTTTGACAGTGATTTTTGGCAATCCCTAAATCATATTTCTGTTGATCTTATATATGGAAAGAAACTTTCTTCTCGCTTTCTTTTATTTTCTTTTTGTTTATATCAAGATTCACCCAGTAAGTAGAAAGTGAAGATTATGAGGACATGGAGGATAAATAATGATTGACCCTAAACTTGAAAAGGTTAAGATTGTAATGTTTGGGGAAGCATCCCCTCGGGAGTCAGTTCCACAAAGTAGCAATTCTTGATTTTGAAGAGGAACACACTTCTTATCAATGGAATGCATACAAATTCAGGATAATTTAACCTTATGACCAAGTGCTGTAATCTTGGATGTGCGGGTGGTGTAATGGATAATGGCTCAGAATTGTTAATTGGAGGACTGAGTTCCAATTCCAATATATAATTAATATCAGATTTTTGGGAGGAACCTATAATTCATACCAGACTTTCTTTAGAAAGCTATAATTAATGCTAGATTTTATTAGAAAGCTATCATTAATGCCAAACTTTCTTTAGAAAACTATAATTAATACCAAACTTCTTTTGAAAACTATAATTAATGCCAGACTTCCTTTAGAAAACTATAATTAATACCAGAGTTCTTTTCAAAAGCTATAATTAATGCAAGACTTCTTTTAGAAAACTATAATTAATGCCAGATTTCTTTCAGAAAGCTATAATTAATGCCAGACTTCCTTTAGAAAGCTATAATTGATATCAGACCTCTTTTCTTCTTTTTTATGAACTGTGTCCCTTCAGGACATAAGTGATCATGGCTCTCCACAATTTCCTGTCTTTCATAGCTCTTAATGAATTTTGTCTTTTTGTTATTTCTCCTAAACCTTGTTCTACCATCCATATAAAGCTATAATTAATACTGGATTTTGCCCAAGTCCAACAAAGATGAGGATATTAGTCTGAATAATTCATGGAATGTGTTTCTTTCCCAGATTTTAATAGTATATTTCTCTTTTCTCATTCAACTCTCACCCCAAATCTGGGCATTCCTAACTTAGAACATCATCGTTAATATTTTTGAAAATCACTCAAGAAATGATGAAGACTATTTTTTCTCTATTCCTTCAAAGCATTTATATTATTGCTTAATACAAGACCAAATTAAAATATTAAAAATATTAAACCAGATAAAAAAAAGAAAATCATTCTTTCAATATTTTATATTTGTTTTATATTTTTATATAGATTTTATTATGTTCTTTTGTCTCTGATGCATTTATGGCAGTGCGTAGAATATGCATTTTTTATCAATACATTATAGATTCTTACATTGTGTTACATTTCAGAGTCAGTCATTTAAGGCTAAATACTTACTAGTAACTCATTTCTATTATAATGCTTTTAAAAATTTGGCTATGATTTTTGCAAAATTCTTTTTCCTTAAATTAAATTAAAAATGATTTTTTGAAAATTACTTAATTTTTGTTTACTCAAAAAATAAAAATTTAAAATAAATTATTAACTGAAAAGAAATAAGAAAAAATAATTAAATTTCACTTTATGTAGCAAGTGGTGCAGTTTTAAACCCAATCATTTTTTCAAGAGTCTTAACCTTATATAATAATAAAATTGCAAACTGTTAAATTCTCATAATGGTTGAAATTTTAAGCCAACCTTAGAAGCATTACATATAATTTGTAATCTCTCTCTATATATACATATATATGAGATAATATATATTTTATATATCAAGAACAGTATTGAGGAAATTGTATGACAAAATGAAAAACATTTACTTGTGATGCATTTTAGCCTTCAGAACTTAATTGAACTAAATTTGTAATGCTTGCGGTGCTTGGCTCTGAATCATTATTTGAGTTTTGCTGGTCATTTGGAGTCCAACCACATAGCCATTGGAGAAAGTACATCATGTGACTTGTCCTATCCAATCAAGTTCCAGAAACCAATTATTTAATTTGGAGCTCTGTTTCTACAAAATTGTAAAAAAGTCTTTGTATCTACTGAATTTAATAAGATTTATTTGTAGGCATCTCTTACTTGTTTGCACTTCACTTATTGGTTGTAAAATATAGGAGTTTATATCCTATAAAAGCAACGTTCCATAGCAAAAAATGTTCAAGCTTTATATGGTTAAAATTTAGTAAATAAGAAATATCAAAATTTTTTAAGTAATTTTTAATTTAGATATTCTTGCACTGTTTAAAATATCCTTTTAATATAATATTCTTATAAATCAACCACAATTTTTTTATTGTGTTTTTTTTGGGGGGGACATAACAGTCTAAGTTTGCTGATTTCTTTTAACTGTATATTAAGTACTAGTAAAATTTGGTCAGCAAAATTGTATCATAATTTTAAAATCAATCCTCAAATTCATGTTCTAAATAAATATTAGATTGGTTCAAGGTTAAAATCTAAGAGCTCTTCTTAGTTTAATTGCTGCACCACTGTTTCTGAATTATTCATAATAAAATGTATTTTGAGAATGTTATGTGAAAGCTACCAATCCCTGAACTGCCATTGGTTAATTTTTCTATTTTCTAATCCATACTGATTGGACAGTTAAGTTACCCATAATTCTCTGCTAACATTGTTTTTAAAATAGATTTTTTTAATTTTTAATTTTATCTTTTATGGTTAACTTATTGTCTTAAATCTTTGTCCAGTGGCATCAAGGGTTTGCTGAGCTTTTTGGAACCTCTGGCTCTGAGATGGTTATAATGCACACATGTATATTTTTTTTAATTTGCTTTCTTATTTTTATTTATTTTTATTCAAATGTTTATGGCTTTATTGAATTTCTTATTCTAATGAATTACATTTTTCTTTAATGAAAAAGTTTGGATTTCTTTAAACAAATGTTTCTTTTTTGTTTTTATTTTTCATTTTATTTAATACAATTTTTCTTTTTAGTTTATTTTTCTTCATTTCTTTTTTCTCGAGTCTTTTTGCTGTTGTTTCAATGTTAAACATATTTAGAATTAGATCTCTGTTCTCAGAAGTTGCCTCGTTCTTTCTTCATTAATTTCAGCATTAACAATCAGGCTTTTTCACACCTGTGGGTTGTACCATATTGCTTATGATGCACGTGTGTCCATTCCATGGTTTTATTTAAAGCAATATAAATAACTATGGCATTACACTTGATCCATTTGAGGGTCTTTCTATAACTGCATTTCTTCCTTTTTACAATGAGGTTCACAAATGGCCGCCAAATGTAATCCTTGTAAACGGTTACATTTGATGGCCATTTGTGTGTATAGAAGTCGAAGATAATGGTTAAACCTAGCCTTGAACAGGTTAAGATTGTAATGATTGAGGAAACATCCTCTTGGGAGTTATTTCTACAGTGGTTCACAGGAAGAAGCCGCTTGAGTGGAACTTCTCACCGATAGAATACAGAGTAACTGTGGGTGGTATGCTACTATTTAATTGGCATGGTGTGTTCTTGCTGTGAAGGTTTGTCTTGGCAGGACCAGGGAATGTAGTTCATCCAAACACTTTCTGTGGAAGTAGTATTAGAGCAGAGAGAGGCTTGCCACATCCTGCCTCTGAGAGAGGTTGAAGGGTGGAGAATAGTTTGTCACCCACAAGGGCTTGGGGACACTTTTGAATTGTATCAAGGCTGGAGATTGAGGCCTGAGCACCTCTTGCCCAAATATGACAAAAGTGCTCCATTTTTGGCTTGATCTGTCTCTTGTAAAGGTAGAGAATAGCAGAAGGAATGAGGTTGTAAATATGGGAAAACAACTTGTTTTTTTTTAATCAGTATGCAAAGCATTATGACACAAGGGGGCTTATAGGGTGTGAAAGAATTAGGAACAGAAACATTAATAATAAGCAGGGAAAGAAAAGAGTAATCAGAAGGACAGTAAATAGCAATTGACATGGCATTTAAATTTTTGCAGATTAAAGTTGGCTGGAAAGCATGGAGGTGGAAGGGAGTTCCACAGCAAGAAGTGCAAAAAAAGAAACTGTTAGCATAGAACTTACGGCTACAGCTAGCCAGCTCAAGAGTAAATTGACGAGATCTTGATGCCAGTCTAGTATTGCACTTAAATCCAAAACATCTAGGTACCATAGGGAAGAGTTTATCTGAATAATTACCATGAAAGTATTTATAGAAAAGGCACAGAGAGGCAACCTTATGGCAATGAGAAAGTGACTGGAGCTGAGCCGCCAAATCTGAACAATAATATTGCTGATTCTTCTTTGGATCTTATCAAAGATCTCAAGGTAAATAGCAGGGCCACTATATGTGGCAGCAATATTCTAAGCATGGATGAATGGTAGACTTATAGATATGCAAGATAGATTCAGAAGAAAAAAATTGTCTTGCACAACACAGTGAACTGACTTTCTTAGCAGCTGACCTAGCAATGGATTCAGTATAGTCTTTCCACTTCATGTCAGCTGAGAACGTTAGCTCCTGAAGGTGCAATGAGTCACTTTCCTGGAAGTTAGCATCAGCTTACATTTCATCAATGGAGTATGGAGAGAATGAGAGTGTTTCACTACAATGGGCATTCTATGGCAAGTCTTAGCCGGGAAGGTTAGAATTGGTGGAATGTAGTTTGTCTGAACACTATCCATGGAAATAGCAATAGAATAGCAAGAAGCATGTGACATTTCATTTATGAGAAAGGGACATATTGCTTAATAATACCAAAAAGTAACTAGAGTTTCCGTTCAATTGATGGCAGTTTGAAAGCCTTTTTTACATCTCAAAAAATACTGTTTAGTATCCATGAAATTAATAGGGAAGAAACTAAGGCAGCTTATTCTTGTTAAGTTGATACTGACTTTTGATTTTATGTCTTTTCTTATGATTTTTCATTTATATTTGAATGTTTTGTTGATTTACTAACAAAATTTGTTTTCATGCTTTCCAATTTTCATTAAAAAAGCAATTTCATATCTGAATCCATGAACTCTTCACTTGAGCTTAGTCCAAGTTTTTAGGATCTGTTTTTATGCAGAATATAGGGGGTTGCACTATACACAGGTATTTTTTTGAAGAGGTTAAAAATCATGCATTTACTGTGACTGTAACCTACCAATTTAGTCTACATTCTCACGGTACCTTTGGCTAACAATAACAGTACAGGTAAACTCCTTTATCCTGCCTCCCATAGACTAGATTCTTTCTTTGTGTTGCTATATAAACAGTGGTTTTTGTCAACATTTTTAAATAGCTTTGTAGAAAAAAGAATGAAGACTATTTATTTGCAATGAAATATGTCTAGGGTGATGTCTGGTACTACAAGGTACTTGACTGCAGGAGGCCTACTATTATAGAAGCTGGGGTTGCATTATACACAAACTATATGAATTTACTTTGTAATGAATTTCATCTATCCAGCATCTTGCATGGAACTTTACTACTATATAGAATTGAGTATATATACCAGTTTTTTATGCAAAAAAATTGGGGGTTGTACTATATATTATACACAGGTAAATTTTTTGAAGAGGTTAAAAATTATGCATTTTTTGTGACCAGTTGCATTATACACAAGGAAAATCTTTTTCTGGAGCAGTTAAAATTCATTCATTTTTCAGTAATCCTAACCTATCTTCTAAACATACATTCCCACGGTTTTTTTGGTTAACCTTAATGGTACAGATAGGCTACCTTACCCAGCCTTCCGTAATTTTTCTGTCTGTTGCTATGTAATAGGTTTAGATAGGTTTGCATATAGTCTGGTTCACACTTCTCCCCAGTTTTTGAACAGGAGTAGAGGTCCATTCCTTGTTACTTGGTTAGGATTGGGTTTCCGGTTCATTCTAAATTCTACATCAACTCTATACTCCTAACGTATCCAGTTGAACTTTGAAATTTTATTCGCTAATTAAATCTTGATCTCTGCAGGTATTTAATTAGCTGCCTAACTTTCATATTATCTTGCCCTTTCTTATGCTAATAAAACTCTACACAGTTACCTTCTAACTTGAGTGGCCCTTGGGCCTTGTATTGGGTAATCATTAATAAAAAAAAACAAAAAAAAATGCAAAATGTCATTCACTGTGTTTGCCACTTAAAATCTACAAATACCTTATATAAATGAAGAGTTGACAATGATTTTTTTCCTCTCTCCAATTTGCATTCATTTTTGTTCATGTGTGTTTATATCACTGAGGTATTGCTTTTACAATAGCACCCCTTTTGCCTGATATGTACTATATATATATATATATATATATATATATATATATATATGTGTGTGTGTGTGTGTGTGTGTAATAAATAATAATGGCTGGCCACTTGTATTTGAGGATACCCATCTATTAGGGTGGCTAGCTAATCCTTATTGCAGACGCTTTCTCAGGCATATTTTGTGTTCAATACCCACAGAGACCACCTGTGGTTTATACTTCAACTATGCTGAGCAGACCTTAGTTACAGTTTCTAGGAGAAAGCACGTTATCAGGCACTTTCCAAAGGTTCTCTTGCTGGGATCACCCCCTCTAGACCAATAAGATCAGCTTCCTTACAAACTGACCATGGCGAGATTCGAACCTTAGTCTCATGGTCAGAAACTAACCTAACTACTCAATCATGTTCTTATATATATATATATATATATATATATATATATATATATATATAATCAACCTTGCTAACCAAGTCGCTCCTCTATAGCTAAATTGGTAGAGAATGTCAGGCTATATGACGGTTGCATTTAGGATACAAGTTCGATTCCTGTTGGAGGATACATATTTTCTAAGAAAATTTCTTGGATATTCAGGCCGATAAATGCTGTTAATACTGTTTATTATAAACAGAGCATTTACTTAAATATTTTTATCTATAAAAATAACATATTAACAGAAAATATCTTAAAATAATTGTTGGACTTTGTCCATTTCGTAGTGTGTGACGTCATATATATATATATATATATATATATATATATATATATATGTGTGTAAAAAAATGGAGGGTTGCACTATACACAGGTAAATTTTTTCTCAAAGTTTTAAAATTCATGCAGTTTCTAGAAAAAAAAAACAGCATGTATGTACAGAGTACTTTTTACTTTGAATGACTTTAATTATCATAACCCAAAGTTCCTCAATTCATGGGACACCTTGAATTATGTACAGGTAATCCCGACAAAAATGTTGTCATTGGAAAGGCAATACCTTAACACTTGCGAAATGAAGTTGAATGCAAATTTGAGATAGGAAAAAATATTGCTGTCATATATGGTCTGGAGCCCCTTCTGTTTGCCTCGGGGTTCTTGATAGGCCCCAGAGGCAGATATGCAATATAATTGGCCCTGCTCTGGCATCTCGTCTACAGTCACTTTCTCACAGAAGCGCTGTCTCCTCTCTCTGTCTGTTTTACAAATACTTTCATGGCAATTGCTCCGAGGAGCTGCATTCGCTGGTTCCCAGACTTCATTACGAGGCTTGCATCCACCCCTTCACTGTCGAAACTCCTAAATGTAGCCGTCTCTTCTACTTCAATAGCTTCATGTCTCACACTTCTCGCCTGTGGAACTCCCTTCCCTATTCCAGTTTCCCTGAGAGCTATAATCTCCAGCTATTCAAATGTAATGTCAATCGACACCTCCAGTTGCCTTGATCTATCCACTAACCTTCTCTTCATCCTTTCCTCTATCACTCCTATCTGATCTTGCTCCAAATTTTCTGTAACCCCTTGCATCCTAGTGGCTTCCCACCTTGCTTGGGGTGAAACGCTTAAAAAAAAGAAAAAAAAGAAGGTATTTGTTGATTTTAAGTGGCATACATAGAAGATGACATTTTGCTGTTCATGTAGTGACAAAAGGGAAGAAACTTAGGCTGCATAGGATGCAGGCCCAGAGTAAAGGAGCTACCATAGTCAGACATGAATGTAAACAAAAGTATGTTATCCAAATCTATGTGTCAAGTATGTTATAGTAAGTGGTTTTTCTTACCAGTTTGGGGTCGCTTTGACAAAATGAATGAAGACCATTTATTTGATATATCTTCAAGATGATGGTCACTACTGCAATATTTGACTACAGTAGGCCTACTACTATTGTGTAGAAGTTGGGAGTTGTAAACCTTGTTGTTCTCTCATGGATGACTTATGAATTGAGAGGTAGATGCCTATAGAGTTGCCTTTTTGTAAGGTGCCATTTCCAGGATTGGTTCTATGTGACACATTGACATTGTCTACATACCATCCGGTTTCTTTTCTAATAATTCTTTGTCTATGTGGTGCTATTGTTGTGCAGATCCCCATGATGATTTCTCTTCAGTCTTGATTATTGATCTTAGCTGGTAGATATTCAGGTTGGCATTCTGTCAGTGGCATAGCTAGAGTGAAGCAGAGGGGACAGTCCGTTCTAGGCAGCACTTTTATAGGAGTGGCACTTTTGTCTCAGCTGTAGGCTTATAGGCCTGGATAGGCTGTATTGAAATACAGTACTCATAGTTGAAGGATCTTTTTGATTTTGAGTGTCTTAAACTATGGCATATATATTGGCCTATCTACTGTCTATAGAATGACAATTGACAGATAAAATAGTTTTTGATGATGTCATTGAAAATTTTGCCAACAGAAAAGCAAGAAAAATAACTTTGTAGAAAGTTGTAATTTTCATTTCAGAAATAAAGTTGGTCCAAATTTTTCACACCTTTCAGAGTTGCTTTTTCGTAAGGTGCCGTTTCCAGGATTGGTTCTATGTGACACATTGAGATTGTCTACATGACATCCGGCTTCTTTTCTAATAATTCTTTGTCAATGTCTATGTGGTGCTATTGTTGTGCACTATGATGATTTCTCTTCAGTCTTCATTATTGATCTTAGCTGGTAGGTCTTCAGTTTGGCATTCTGTCAGTGGCATAGCTAGAGTGAGGTAGAGGAGACAGTCCCCCTTGGGCAGCACTTTTATAAGGATGGCACTTTTGTCTCTGCTGTAGGCTAATTAGCCTTGATAGGCTGTATTGAAATAAAAGTGGTTCTAATGCCTGGGACAGTACTCACAGTTGAAGGATCCTTTCAATTTCGAGTGTCTTAAACTATGGCATAGATATTGGCCTATTTACTGTCTATAGAATAACAACTGACAGATGAAATAGTTTTTGATGATGTCATTGAAGAATTTGCCAACAAAAAAAGCAAGATAAGTAACTTTGGAGAAAGTTGTAATTTTCATTTAAAAAATAAAGTCGGTCCTAATTTTTTACACTTTTCAGTGTTGCTTTTTCGTAAGGTGCCATTTCCAGGATAGGTTCAAGGTGACACATTGACATTGTCTACATGACATCTGGCTTCGTTTTAATAGTTTTGTCAATGTCTATGTGGTGCTATCATTGTGCAGATCCCCATTTCTCTTCAATCTTGATTAATCATCTTCGTTGGTAGGTCTTCAGGTTGGTATATCTATTAATTCTTCATTTATATAAAGTATTTGTTGATATTAAGTGGTGTATATAGTGGATGAGGTTTTGCTCTTAATATAGCAACAAAAGAGAAGAAACTTAGGCTCTTTTGGAGGCAGGCCCCAGGGTAAAGTATTAACCATAATCAGGCATGAATGAAAACAAAAGTACAATATCTAAATCTTTGTATCAGATATTTCACAGCACATGGTTTTTCTCACCATTATGGGAGAAGTTGTACATAAAAGAATAAAGACCATTTATTTGTCCAGGATGATGCCTGGTATTGCAATATTTGACTACGATAGCCCTACTAGTATTGGGAAGCTGGGATCATATTATACATGAGCTATATTTTTTTAAAAAATCAGGTTTTTACAAAAATATTCATGTCTTGCAATATACATGAAGTAGACATATACAGAAGTATATACGGTATTTGACCCACAAACAATATTTTTCAGACTCATGTGAGTCTGGGTAAAAAAAATATGGACATGAGATATGGAATTTAAACAAAGAACAAAAAATGTATTGACAAAAACTAAAGCCATAAATCATTAAAGTTATCAATAATTCAACATCATCTTTAGTTAAAGTTTCTGATTTTTTTACACCTTTTTTCCTATACATCATTTTTACTTTTTAACTGTGACTGATAAAGTATGTTTGGTGTATATTAATGAGGAAAGAAGGCTTGGAAAATTTGATATTCACAGGACAGATTGAAGACAAGAAGAACGGCGAAAAACAATGTATAATCAATCTTGCGAGCTTGATTAAATGGATGGTGGATCAAGGTTTTAGGAGAGATAAGAAAAAGATAAAATTTATTAAGAGCTATAATGGACGGGAAGAGACACTTGAAATTTCTAGGGCACATAATGAGGAAAGAGGACTTTAAAAATTTGATACTCACAGGACAGATTGAAGGTAAGAGAAACGAAGGAAAACATAACCTACTTAGTAAGCTTGAGCAAATGGATGGCAAAACAAGGTTTAGGAGAAATAGCAAAAAGATATAGAGCTATAATGGATGTAAAATTGTGGAGAGCCATAATCACCAACATCCTGAAGGGACACAGCACATAGAAGAAGATATTTGAGTATGTGAAAGTAATATTATAATAGTACACAAACTAGTTTTATAACTTTAAGAGTGAGATACAGTGCAATTTTGTGGGAGCCGAGGGCAGCAAACTCAAGGGCTTCCCCAGTCGGCACACACTCAAGCTAGGGCACAGCATTCTGTGTCTTCATATATTTACTGGATGTATTGATGTGTCCATATTTTGATGTTCACTTAAGGTTGCCAGATTAGAAAATTAGGAATACAAAACAATCTTAAAATCTCTCTCTCTATATATATATATATATATATATATATATATATATATATATATATAAATTTATACATGCCTATGCACTGAGATGAATATATTATATAAAAGGAGAGATATAAGTTAAAGAAATAAAGCATTGGTTTTAATGGGTTATAAGGAAAATAAAAGTAAAATCATTTGAAAATTATTTAATAAAAGTTAAGAAAAACAAATTCTGTAGAAGTGAAATCATTTGAAAATATTTAATACAGAAAACAGAGAAATAAGCATGTCAGTTTTGTGTTAACTTCCTGCAACACAAGTTTTCTTGTTACATTTGGGTTATTTTCATCAAGAGAATCTAATTTGGTTTGGTTTATTTTGCTTGACAACATATCAACCTATTGGGTTATTTAATGCCCACAAGATTTTTAGAATAGGTTCATATGAATAGAATATGTATTCTTTGTAAGAAATCAGTTTGGAGATCAAGTTTCATAGATGTTTTTTTCTAAATAAGGTTTTTTTTTTCAAGAGTCAAATGTATTGCTGGTAATATTTGTTTCCCAAAAAATGTGTTGCTGAAATCTATTTTTATACTTTCATAGTGTTTTTAACCCTATTTGGGGATCAACTATTTGTCCATAGTTGGAACCCTAACAGGTGCTACCACCCTGGCTCAGGGTGGACCTGGGAACAATAGAAGTTAAGAGGTGGTTCCACATTTCTGAAATCAATAGCCTTTCTGCCGGATGTAGTTTATCATAAGAGAAACTGAGAAAAGAAAGTATAATTACTTTTAAAGTTACAACCAAGAACCGTTAGAAGGTAGTGAAAATATATTTTTGTTATGAAATTTGAAAATGAACTAAATAAAGGACATTTGGGCTGTCCCTGAAAGGTCAGTATGGGATAAGAGACACAATTATCCAATACGAGGCATGTCCAGTACATAAGGGACATCTGGCAACCTTGTGTCCACTACAAAATTTTATATAGGAAATTTTCTTCTTCTCTCCCAAATTAAGGGAGATTGGAGGTTGATGTCAATGAGATGCTTTTTTGTTAGGTCCTGTTTGAAGAATAGATTCAATAACATATCGCATCCTTGTATACATGCCATTTTGTTTACTTTCCAATTGTTTTGCTGATGTCTATGTGGCTTTATCAAAAGAGCAAGACAGATACATCTATAGACAGATACATCTATATTCATACACATCTATAGACAGAGACATCTATATGTATACACATTTATGGACAGAGACATCTATACGTATACACATCTATGGACAGATACATCTATACATATACACATCTATGGACAGATACATATATATGTATACACATCTATGGACAGATACATCTGTATGTATACACATCTATGGACAGATACATATATATGTATACACATCTATGGACAGATACATCTGTATGTATACACATCTATGGACAGATACATCTATATGTATACACATCTATGGACAGATACATCTATATGTATATACATCTATGGACAGATACATCTATATGTATACACATCTATGGATACATCTATATGTATACATCTACAGTATGTATATACACATATGGACAGATACATCTGTATGTATACACATCTATGGACAGATACATCTATATGTATACATCTATGGACAGATATGGACAGATACATCTATATGTATACACATCTATGGACAGATACATCTATATGTATACACATATGGATGGACAGATACATCTATGGACAGATATGTATACACATCTATGGACAGATACATCTATATGTATACACATCTATGGACAGATACATCTATATGTATACACATCTATGGACAGATACATATATATGTATACACATCTATGGACAGATACATATATATGTATACACATCTATGGACAGATACATCTGTATGTATACACATCTATGGACAGATACATCTATATGTATATACATCTATGGACAGATACATCTGTATGTATACACATCTATGGACAGATACATCTATATGTATACACATCTATGGACAGATACATATATATGTATACACATCTATGGACAGATACATCTGTATGTATACACATCTATGGACAGATACATCTGTATGTATACACATCTATGGACAGATACATATATATGTATACACATCTATGGACAGATACATCTATATGTATACACATCTATGGACAGATACATCTATATGTATACACACACATCTATGGACAGATACATCTATATGTATACACATCTATGGACAGATACATATATATGTATACATCTACATCATCTGTATGTATACACATCTATGGACAGATATCTGTATGTATACACATCTATGGACAGATACATATATATGTATACACATCTATGGACAGATACATATATATGTATACACATCTATATATGACAGATACATCTATATGTATACACATCTATGGACAGATACATCTATATGTATACACACATCTATATATATATGTATACACATATATATGGACAGATACATCTATATGTATACACATCTATGGACAGATACATATATATGTATACACATCTATGGACAGATACATCTGTATGTATACACATCTATGGACAGATACATCTATATGTATACATCTATGGACAGATACATCTATATGTATACACATCTATGGACAGATATATCTATATGTATACACATCTATGGACAGATGGACATCATATATATGTATACACACATCTATGGACATGGACAGATACATCTATATGTATACATCTATATATATGTATACACATCTATGGACAGATACATCTATATGTATACACATCTATATGGGACATCAGATGTATGTATACACATCTATATGATATATCTATGGACAGTATACACATCTATGGACTATGGACAGATACATATATATGTATACACATCTATGGGACAGATACATCTATGGACAGATACATCTATATGTATACACATCTATGGACAGATACATCTATATGTATACACATCTATGGACAGATACATATGTATACACATCTATGGACAGATACATCTATATGTATACACATCTATGGACAGATACATATATATGTATATGTACATCTATGGACAGATACATCTGTATGATACATCTGTATATGCACATCTATATACACATCTATGGACAGATACATATATATGTATACACATCTATGGACAGATACATCTGTATGTATACACATCTATGGACAGATACATCTATATCTATATATATGTATACACACTATGGACAGATACATATATGATCTACATATATGTATACACATCTATGGACAGATACATCTGTATGTATGTATACACATCTATATGGACAGATACATCTATATATGTATACACATCTATGGACAGATACATCTATATGTATACACATCTATGGACAGATACATCTATATGTATACACATCTATGGACAGATACATCTATATGTATACACATCTATGGACAGATACATATATATGTATACACATCTATGGACAGATACATATATATGTATACACATCTATGGACAGATACATCTGTATGTATACACATCTATGGACAGATACATCTATATGTATACACATCTATGGACAGATACATCTATATGTATACACATCTATGGACAGATACATCTATATGTATACACATCTATGGACATGTATACATCTATGGACAGATACATATGTATGTACACATCTATGGACAGATACATCTATATGTATACACATCTATGGACATGATACATCTATATATGTATACACATCTATGGACAGATATCATCTATATGTATACACATCTATGGGACAGATACATCTATATGTATACACATCTATGGATACATCTATATGTATACATCTATATATGTATACACATCTATGGACAGATACATCTATATGTATACACATCTATGGACAGATACACATATATATGTACATATATGGACTATGTATGTATACATCATCTATGGACAGATACACATATATATGTATACACATCTATGGACAGATACATCTATATGTATACACATCTATGGACAGATACATATGTATACACATATGTATACACATCTATGACAGACATATAGATACATCTATATGTATACACATCTATGGACAGATACATCTATATGTATACACATCTATGGGACAGATACATCTGTATACACATCTATGTATACACATCTATATGACAGATACATCTATATGTATACACATCTATGGACAGATACATCTATGTATACACATCTATGGACAGATACATCTATATGTATACACATCTATGGACAGATACATCTATATGTATACATCTATGGACAGATACATCTATATGTATACACATCTATGGACAGATACAGATATATGTATACATCTATGGACAGATACATATATATGTATACACATCTATGGACAGATACATCTATATGTATACACATCTATGGACAGATACATCTATATGTATACACATCTATGGACAGATACATCTATATGTATACACATCTATGGACAGATACATCTATATGTATACATCTATATGTATACACATCTATGGACAGATACATCTATATGTATACATCTATATGTATACACATCTATGGACAGATACATCTATATGTATACACATCTATGGACAGATACATCTATATGTATACACATCTATGGGACAGATACATATATATGTATACATCTATATGGACAGATACATCTATATATATACACATCTATGGACAGATACATATATATGTATACACATCTATGGACAGATACATCTATATGTATACACATCTATGGACAGATACATCTATATGTATACACATCTATGGACAGATACATCTATATATACACATCTATGGACAGATACATCTATATGTATACACATCTATGGACAGATACATCTATATGTATACACATCTATGGACAGATACATCTATATGTATACACATCTATGGACAGATACATCTATATGTATACACATCTATGGACAGATATATATATATATGTATACATCTATGGACAGATACATATATATGTATACACATCTATGGACAGATACATCTATATGTATACACATCTATGGACAGATACATCTATATGTATACACATCTATGGACAGATACATCTATATGTATACACATCTATGGACAGATACATCTATATGTATACACATCTATGGACAGATACATCTGTATGTATACACATCTATGGACAGATACATCTATATGTATACACATCTATGGACAGATACATCTATATGTATACACATCTATGGACAGATACATCTATATGTATACACATCTATGGACAGATACATCTATATGTATACACATCTATGGACAGATACATCTGTATGTATACACATCTATGGACAGATACATCTATATGTATACACATCTATGGACAGATACATATATATGTATACACATCTATATGTATACACATCTATATGTATACACATCTATGGACAGATACATATATATGTATACACATCTATGGACAGATACATCTATATGTATACACATCTATGGACAGATATCTATATGTATACACATCTATGGACAGATACATCTATATGTATACACATCTATGGACAGATACATCTATATGTATACACATCTATGGACAGATACATCTATATGTATACACATCTATGGACAGATATATCTGTATGTATACACATCTATGGACAGATACATATATATGTATACACATCTATGGACAGATACATCTGTATGTATACACATCTATGGACAGATACATATATATGTATACACATCTATGGACAGATACATCTGTATGTATGCACATCTATGGACAGATACATCTATATGTATACACATCTATGGACAGATACATCTATATGTATACACATCTATGGACAGATACATCTATATGTATACACATCTATGGACAGATACATCTATATGTATACACATCTATGGACAGATACATATATATGTATACACATCTATGGACAGATATATCTGTATGTATACACATCTATGGACAGATACATATATATGTATACACATCTATGGACAGATACATCTGTATGTATACACATCTATGGACAGATACATCTATATGTATATACATCTATGGACAGATACATCTATATGTATACACATCTATGGACAGATACATCTATATGTATACACATCTATGGACAGATACATCTATATGTATACACATCTATGGACAGATACATCTATATGTATACACATCTATGGACAGATATATCTGTATGTATACACATCTATGGACAGATACATCTATATGTATATACATCTATGGACAGATACATCTATATGTATACACATCTATGGACAGATACATCTGTATGTATACACATCTATGGACAGATACATCTATATGTATACACATCTATGGACAGATACATATATATGTATACACATCTATGGACAGATACATCTGTATGTATACACATTATGGACAGATACATCTATATGTATACACATCTATGGACAGATACATCTATATGTATACACATCTATGGAAGATACACTGTGTATGTATACATTATGGACAGATACATCTGTATGTATACATAATCTATGGACAGATGACATCTGATATGTATACACATCTATGGACAGATACATATATATGTATACATCTATGACAGATACATCTGTATGTAATTAATCTATGGACAGATAGAATCTATATGTATATACATCTATAGACAGATACATCTATATGTATACACATCTATGGACAGATACATCTATATGTATGTGGACAGATACATCTATATGTATACACATCTATGGACAGATACATCTATATGTATACACATCTATGGACAGATACATGCGGGGTATACATCTGGGGCTTGATACATATATATTTATACATCTATGGACATGTGTCATCTGTATGTATAACATAATATGTATACATCTATATCATAAACACATCCAGACAGATACAAATCTATATGTATACACATCTATGGACAGATAGACATCTATATGTTTACAATCTATTGTAAGATTACATCTATATGTATACACATCTATGGACAGATACATCTATATGTATACACATCTATGGACAGATATATCTGTATGTATACACATCTATGGACAGATACATCTATATATATATATATATATGGATATATATATATATATATGTATACATTTCTATGGACAGAATACATCTGATATGTATACACATCTATGGACAGATACATCTATATGTATATCCTCATCTATGTTTTGATACATCTATATGTATACACACTATGGACAAATACATCTATATGTATACACATCTATGCAACAATGATACATCTATATGTCAAACTGCAGACTGTGGAGAATAATTATTTATTATACACATCTATGGACAGATACATCTATATGTATACACATCTATGGACAGTTGAGAGGACAATAAGTATAACATCTATGAAGACAGAAAATACATGATATGTATACACATCTATGGACAGATCAAAATTATATGAATACAACATCCATGGAGACAGTTACATGAGAATGTATACAGAATCTATGGACAGATACATATATATGTATACTGTAAGATGATGCAACTGTACATCTGTATGTATAAATATAAAGTCTAGGATACAGAATAATGTATACAAATCTATGAAAATACATCTGTATGTATACAAATCTATGGAAGGAGAAAGGACTACATCTGAGATAGGTGTATATATATCATTGCAGAAAATACATATATGTTATACACATCTATGGACAGTAGATACATCATATGTATACAATATTCTATGGATGGATACATGGTATATGTATAACATCTATAGACAGATGAGAAAATATGTATACACATCTATGAACAGATCCATCTATATGTATACAATCTGATGGACAGATACATCCATATGTAGCAGAAATATTCATGGAAAATACACAATATATGTATGGACATCTATGGACAAAACATCTGTATTTATACACATCATGGAATGATACATCTACAATGTATATACATCTATCAGCCAGATACATCTATATGTAACTGATCACATCTATGGAAAATTACATCTATATGTATACACATCTATGGACAGATACATATATATGTATATACATCTATAGACAGATACATCTATATGTATACACATCTATAGACAGATACATATATATGTATACATCTATAAACAGATACATCTGTATGTATACACATCTATAAACAGAGATACATATATATGTATAAACATTTATAGACAGATATATCTATATGTATGCACATCTATGGACAGATACATCTATATGTATATACATCTATAAACAGATACATCTATATGTATACACATCTATAAACAGATACATCTATATGTATTATCTATAGACAGATACATCTATATGTATAGACATCTATAGACAGATACATCTATATGTATACACATCTATAAACAGATACATATATATGTATACACATCTATAAACAGATACATATATATGTATACACATCTATAAACAGATACATCTATGTATAAACAGATACATCTATGAGAATGATACATCTATATGTATATAAAATTTATTGACAGATATGTCACAAAGACGACTGGTTTTATTTTATTCTACAAACCTCTGATTTATCCTGAAGAACATTCAAAAGCACCAAACCTGCCCTGTAATGGAATAAAAAGATTTCTCAATGATTAAAACAGAGCAGATTTACTACCCACACCATGTATACTCTGACATTATTGCAAATAACTGAGGAAGTCACATAAACAGTGAGGACTTTGAGGTTTGATATTGATATCTGAAGATGGCAATTGCCACTAAGATGTGAATGAGCAAGGGTTAAACATATGAAAAAAAGGATTATTAATAAGAGAGAAAATAAAAACATTATTGAAGACAGAAATAGGACTGACATTGCATATAAATTCTTGAAATAAATTTAACTGGGAGCTAAGATGTCAGAACTGGAAAATGTGAGCATAGAGGTTACAGCTTCTAGTGGTTCAATGGCAAAAGGAGGGAACAATTGCCTAAGCCTATTTTGGCACTTCCCCATTTCGGGGCTGACTTAGTCAGATGGGCATTGTATTTGGGAACCAGCCCCTCAACATAAAAGCAGAGGTAACTAGTTTTATGGGAGGTCCAAGGGGCTTGGGCTTAATATTTTTTTAAAACTTACCTGGCATGTGTCAGTTAAGTAAAAATATTGTTGTCATCATTTCTATCATAAAGTTGATCCACAGGTTCTGATCCATTCACTGTTTCAAATACTTTGACCTGTATATTTTCTGATCAACTACAAGTGTCACAGACTAGAGCTATGTTTTTCAATGAAGGTTGTAAGATTAGAATCAGAAGTTTTGAATTATTCATTCAGGACAAGCAGCAAGAAATGAAAGATGAAGGGAATGGGTCCTGTGAAGAGGGAGACAATCATTCATTTTCATTTTAAATCTGGCATTACTGAAAATGATAAATATATATGTCGGCACCATTCTTATATATATATATATATATATATATATATATATATATATATATATATTTGTTTTTTTTTTTTTTGTTGTTGAATTAGTTTTTTTTTTTTTTTTTCACTGGTATGTTTTCTTTTGATATTTTTTGAATATGGAAAAAAACATTTCAAAAATGCTGAGCAAAATAAAATTTTGTTTTGCTGTATGAGTATCCTCATCCTTGTTGTTTTGTCACTACATTAAACAAATGGATATCTTAGAAAGTTTCCTTAGATAGAGTAGCTCAACTGGCTGGATGTTATCATTTTATAAAAATGGTTCTCAGTCTGAGCAACAATGAGTGAGACAAACCAGTGATTCTCAAACTGCAGACACTGGAGAAGAATTGTTTTTTTTAACCATTTCATCTCAAGCAAGGCAATAAAGCCACTAAGACATAAGGGGTTACTGAAAGTGAAAGAATATAAGAAAAAGAAAACATTAAGTTGAGAGGACAATAAAAGTATAAGAATTATGAAGACAGAAAATAATTGACATTGGATTTAAAGTTTTGAAGATCAAAATTAACTAGAAAGCAAGAAGCCAGGAGAGTGTTCCACAAGTGAGAAGTGTAATAGAAGAAACTGTTAGCATAGAGGTTATGGTTACATCTAGCCATCTTAACTGTAAGATGATGCAACCTTGCTGTCAATCTAGTACTGCACTTAAATTTATAAAGTCTAGGTATCAAAGAATAAAGCTAATCTCAAAAAATTACCATGAAAATATTTATCAAAAAAGAAAAAAGCAAAACTATGGTCATGAGAAAGTGACTGAATCTGAGATGCCAGGTCAGGATCAATAACATTGCAGAAAATTCTTTAGATTTTATCAAGAATCCATAATACACAGTAGAAGTATCAAAGCAGATGTGTCAGCAATATTCAATGCATGGATCAATGGTAGATTTATAAATAGGCAAAATAGATTCTGGTGAGAAAAACTGTCTAGCACAACACAGTGAACTAATTTTCCTAACAACAGACCTAGCAATTGATTCAATATAATCTTTCCACTTCATGTTAGCAGAAAATGCCAGCCCCAAAAAGCACAATGAGTCACTTTCCTGGAGGTTCTCTCAGACAAAAGAAAGTAATTTAATTTCAGAGGTGGTAAAATTAACAAGCCATTCCTTGCCCCAGTTAACAACAAATTGTAGGTCATCTTTGAGATCAGCCGCTAATTAAACCTTATCGAACTGATCAGACTTACCGGAGTAAAATTCAGGCATCATCGGCATAAATACATATCTATCGACAGATACATCTATATGTATATACATCTATAGACAGATGCATCTATATGTATACACATCTATAGACAGATACATCTATATGTATACACATCTATAAACAGATACATCTAAATGTATAAACATTTATAGACAGATATATCTATATGTATACACATCTATATACAGATGCATCTATATGTATACACATTTATAAACAGATACATCTATATGTATACACATTTATAAACAGATACATCTATATGTATACACATCTATAGACAGATACATCTATATGTATAGACATTTATAGACAGATACATCTATATGTATACACATCTATAAACAGATACATCTATATGTATACACATCTATAAACAGATACATCTATATGTATACACATCTATAAACAGATACATCTAAACATCTATAAACAGATACATCTTCTGTGAGAATCCATAAAGAAAGCAGTATATTAAAAACAGGATTTGTGCCTTCTTTTCTTGCTGTCACAATATCTCAAGATGGTTGTATATTTACATGTATACAAACCTCTGATTTTGCTTTCTTCATCCAGTGAAGAACACATCAAAAAGGCGCAATGAGTTTAGCACCAGCCAATGCTAATGGAAGGTAAAAAAGATTCTCTCAGATGATTAAAAGAGAGCAGATTTACTATTAAGACTAGAGTAAATAAGGGTGTCATCGGCATAAATACTGAGTTGAGAATCCATAAAGAAAGCAGCATATTAAAAACAGGATTTGTGTTTACTTTTCTTGCTGTGGTGATATCTGAAGATGGCAATAAAGCCACTAAGATGTCAGGACTTAATGAGTGTTAGAGAATATGAAAAAAAAAGACTATTAAGAAGAGAGAAAAATAAAAGAATTAAGAAGACAGAAGATAAGGACTGACATTGCATTTAAATTTTTGAAGATCAAATTTAACTGGGAAGCAAGAAGCCAGAAGAGAAGAAAATGTTAGCATAGAACTTACAGTTACTTCTAGTCATTTCAACTGTAAAAGGATGAGACCTTGCTGCTAATCTATTTTCAAGCAGTCACCCATCTCGGTACTGACTAAGTTAGATGTACGGGATTGTACGGGAACCAATATTTCAACATAAAATGGCTGTAAACATTAACTAGTTTTATCAGTGCTTTTCAAGAATTCTTAGAGGGAAGATTTTGACTTCTACTTAAGCCTGTACAATTAGTGGCTTTAAATTACCCCCTACTCATTTCTTTTGGTGCTTATTGTTCTTTTATTCCAATTCTCAAAGTGATGCATTGATGCCGTTCCTTAGATAACAACTCCTTCTTTAAACATTTTTCTAAAAACGTTTTTTAAGAGTAAAATTTTATAAATGTCAACCAAAAGCAGTACTGGCTGCTAAGTCAATGAATGCCAAATGTTTCCTTTTAAGGAAGTAGCTAATATTATCGTTATAAATACTATTACTATTTTTTACTCTACTAAGTTCATGCTCCTAAATAAAATTCTGTTGTAGGCTTGATTATGCAACCCTTTTTTGGCATCATGCTACAAACAACAAGGATAATGATACAAGTCTGGAAAACCTTTCTGAATAATGATAAATATATATGTCGGGATTTTTGACACATTAAATTCAAATTGTTACCAACTATATTTTTTTAATTTATAATTTTCATTTTCGTTTTGTATTCTATGTTTGACTTGTGTTGGTGACAGAATATAGTCAATACTTGCATTATACCATATCATGAAAGTACATACTTTTAAACTTTTGAGTGCATTTTTAAATATGGAAAAAAAAATAGAAACAAAAATGAGAACAATGTAGAAAGTAGAAAAAATTGAATATTTTAATAGCCCCCAAAATTAAGAATATTCCCATCTCAAAGTAAACAAAATGGATATCTTAGAAAGTTTAATAATCTTGGAGAGTCCACTTTCTGGTCAGCACATTAACTAATGACTTAAAAATATAGCAATGGTCAGTGTCAGGTCAGACTACTTAAGACTAGCTTAAAATTATCCAGCTTATTTTTATGTTATATTACTTACTATTTCCCTATTATATATATTATTTACTATTTCCCTTTTATATATATTACTTACTATTTCCCTATTATATATATATTACTTACTATTTCCACATTATATATATATATATTAATTACTATTTCCCTATTATATATATTACTTACTATTTCCCTATTATATATATATTACTTACTATTTCATTATTATATATATTACTTACTATTTCCTTATTATATATATATTACTTACTATTTCCACATTATATATATATTATTTCATTATTATATATTATTTCCTATTTCCCATATATATATATTACTTACTATTTCCACATTATATATATATATATTAATTACTATTTCCCTATTATATATATTACTTACTATTTCCTTATTATATATATATTACTTACTATTTTATTATTATATATATTATTACTATTTCCCTATATATATATATTAATTATTATTCCTATATATTTCTCTATTATATATGATTACGGGGCTATTTGACCATGACTATATATACCCTTTTACTATTTCCTATTATATATATATTACTTACTATTTCCTTATTATATAGGAACTTATAGATACATATATTAATTACTATTTAATTATATATGGTACTATTTCCTATTATATATATATTACTTACTTTTGGATTATATATATAATACACTATTTCCCTGGTATATATATATTACAATAGGAAAATTATTAGATATAAATGAGCTGCTGAACTGTTTTATATTATTCATATATTGTCCTCCTGACCAATCTTGCCATATATACAAAAAAGAACTATTTCAATGCTATAATTACTCCCTAGCTGTGGGGATATTACTTACTAAAACACTTATTATATATAGAAGAATTATATTATATATTACCTTTCCATAATATATATATATTACTTACAATTTCTAGCATATATGATTGGATGTAATTATTATATATATGTTACCCTTATTTTCCTTATTATATATATAAAATTATTATGGAATTATTATAACCTAACTAAAATCCTAATATATATATTAGTTTCTATTTCCTTATTATATATATATTACTTACTATTTCATTATTATATATATTACTTTCTATTTCATTGTGTTCCTATTTTATTTTATATATATTTCTTGGCTCTCATTTTACTCCCTTCTATTTAAATTTCTTTATATATATTCTGCCTCTTATTTGTCTGTTTATATATATATTCTTACTATTTTCATATATATATTATTTACCCTCCCCAGGGAGAATATATTATTACTTATATTTCCTTATTATATATATATGTAAGTGAATATATATATATTATTACTACTATATATTATAACTCATTATTATATATATATTTACTATTTTCACATATATATATATATTACTTACTATTTCTATTATTATATATATTACTTACTATTTCCTTATTATATATATATTATATTGCTATTTCTATTATATATATATTCTTACTATTTCTATTATATAATCCGATTTACTATTTCATTATTATATATATATTACTTACTATTTCCTTACTATTTCCTTATTATATTTATTATATCTAGTATATATTTATACCTATTTCCTTATTATATATATATTATACTAGGAATGTATTATATATATATTGAATTAAGTTTCCTATTATCCTTATATATATTACTTACTATTTCCTTATTATATATATATTACTTACTATTTCACATTATATTATTATATATATATTTTTACTATTTCCATTATATATATATATTACTTACTATTTATATTATATATATATATATACCTATTTCCCATTATATATATTACTTACTATTTCCTTTATTATATATATATATATATATTACTATTATGAATATATATACTTTCTATTGGATTTATATATACTTACTATTTTTATTATATATATATTATATTTCTTATTATATATATATTTACTATTTCCCATTATATATATATTACTTACTATTTCCATTATTTACTAAAATATATATATTAATTACTATTTCCTATTATATATATTACCTTTCCCAAGGGTATTTGATTGATGCGGCTGTTGACTATGCCTACTGGGGGACCTTTTATGATGTATGAAGCTCAGGCACCTCAGTTCCTAGGAACTGACAGCCAGACAATCTGCACATATGATTTGATTATAATGGTGAATGTTTTGTGCCGAATGAACCACACTTTTTGGAGAGCTCAATACAGAGGGCCTGGTGCATCATGTACCACAAGGTCCCCAAATGAGCAGGTTTTGAATTCATAGTTGTCCTCCTAGACCAGTTACCATCCAAGACAAAAGAACTCAGTATCTCCTGCTATTTACTCCTAGCTGTGGGGAGAAGAAGAAGATTCATACCTTTCCCAAGGGTATTAGCATATAAATGGATGTAATGGATCTGACTGAATTAACTCCCGATTCTTTTTAATCCCTCATTATCCATTACGGGAAAATTTAGAATAGGATCAATTTTCCAAGGGAGCTGGTAATGGATTCGACTGGAATTCAAACTCGGCTATCCAATTACTCAATCAGAGCTGGTAAACATTACTCCACTATAATATAATATAGTATATAGTGGACTCTCCCGTTGTATTCGACATATGAAGGTCAAGCAGCTCAGTTCCTAGGAAATGACAGCCCAGACACCAGCATATATGATTTGATTATAGTGGTGAAGGCTTTGTGCAGAACCAATCACACTTTTTGAAGGGCCAAATACAGAGACCTGGTGCACTACATGCCACATGGTTGCCAAACGACTCTCCACAGGTTTTAAATTCAGAGTTGTCCTTCTCCTAGACCAGTTTCCATCCAAAGCTATAGAACCCAGTCTGATATACAATATACAATAACAATATTAGGAAAATTAATGACAAAGTGGAAAATGTTATGTGTGACATGATTTAGGAATTCATCAGACTAAAGTAATGATTCTGTTGATGTAACTACATCACAAAATATCACGGAGGAAAAAATATAAAAAGGTAAACATTTGTCGTAATTGCACACAGATGATAAATGCTGGGATGCCAAAATTTTAAACATTTTTTTTAATGGATCAACACAAATATGCCTGATCAGGCATCTGCAACAGGGAGTGGATAGTCACCCTTTATATTTTCTGTATGGTCAATCAAAGGATTTTGCAGCTTAAGAAGAAAAATTGAATCTTTTCCAAAAATCCACTAATACCATAGAATAGAGAATATTCTTTGAAGAATGAAAATGGTGAGCTAATTTCATTTAGTTTATTTTTCTTTTTTGTTCATATTTTTATCACATTTGTAAATAAATATCCCATGCCATGATAAGAGAAGGTCCGCCAGGAAAGGTGCAATCTTGTAAGAACCTGGACACAAATTTTCTGTATATGATCTATCATTTAAAGCACTTTCTATATGCTTTATTTAGTCTTAGTATATTGCTTTCTAGTTTATATTAAAGCAGCATTTTTTAAACTGAAATTATGGTCATCTCAACAATAATAATAATTGTGTACTGAAGTTGCCATAATGTGGGACATTCATGACACTATTATCCCAATTATCATTGAGTATTAGGTCTATACAACCGAACTTAGTCCTACATTAAGAAAATCACTTCAGAGGTCTGCGTCGCTTGACACTGCAAATATTCTGTGAAAGGTGCTATTGGTTTGAGGTTATATGACTTGCTAGTGAATGCCCATAATTCAAGATCAATTTTTTGAAGCTCAATGTTAAATGGAAAGCAAGAAGCTGGAATAGTTCCTAAGCAAGAAGTCTGAGAGAAGAAACTGTTAACATAGAACTTACGGTTCACCTCATGCCATTTCAACTGTAAAATGATGAGACCTTCCCGCCAATCTAGTTCTATGCTTAAATTCATAAAGTCTATGTACCATAGAGAAAAGTTCATCAGAACACTTACCATAAAAGTATTTATAGAAAAAGCACAGGGAAGCTATATTATGGCAGTGGGAAAAGTGACTGAAGCTGAGATGCCAGGTCAGGATCAATAACATTGCAGATTTTATCTTCTTTGGATTTTATCAAGAATCTCTAAAGATATAGCAGGAACACCAGACCAGATGCAGGAACACCAGACCAGATGCAGGAGCACCAGCTGACAGTAAGATGTCATTTCAGTGCAATTCAATGTGGTGCAATGTTTAGCCATCATGTCTCACAGATCAATTACAACTGAGGAGTGAGGTTGATTCTCACAGTATGTTTTATATTTGTAACCTTAGATAACATCTAAGCTAAGCATTAAAGATGAGAAGAACAGATACTACTCTTTGATACGAGCCCAATGTGCAAAGAGTTAAGAAAAGCACTGGCTGCTCAGTCAATGAATGCTGAATGTTTCCTTATAAGGAAATGGCTAATATTATCATTACCATGACCATATGCCAGCTACTTTTTTGTTAATATTAAATTCCTGGATACTTTCTGAACAGACCTCATGCACATTTAAAGAACTCATAGGCTAATTATATTTATCAGAATTCCAAAAAATCTTTATTATCATATTCACATTTTAGCTGTTGTATACTCCAGTCTTCATCAGGTGATATATGATAGAATTTCAAACCAAATCCTTTTTACCTGTTATTATATATCCTTTATCTAGTTCCACATGCCATGCCTTTTCTGGATATCTCAGTTTCAGTTAATTCTCTTTAGTAACACTTCTCTCCAAGTTTTTACCCTCTGTGGCCAGGTACTGAATCAGAACTCTTTGGTTCAAGTCAGTTTTGGATTACTTCAACCAATGCTTTTATCCACTGGGCCATGTGTTCTTGTAAGGGTTCAGTTTTAAATTCCAATGTATATCACCCGAAGAAGGCTGGAGCATACCATGGTCGAAACATTGTGAATATGACAATAAAGATGAGGACAACGATCCAAACAATGTAAATAGTGTAAATAGTTATGATACCTCATCTCAGAAATATAGACAGATCCTGAAGAAGGCTAGAGTATACAATGGTCGAAACATTATGAATATGGCAATAAAGATGAGGACAACAGTCCAAACAATGTAAATACTGTAAATAGTTACAACACTTCAGAAATATAAAAAAATTGGCTTTTATCATGTTTTTAGCAAAGAATTAAATATTGTAGGAAAAAATATTACTGGGTAAGAGATATATGGAAAAAAAGACTATGTATTATGTATGGATATAATAGGTTTAAACTTGTTGTAATGGAATGTCCCACACTCCCTATTGCCTATGTGAACTCGCTATATTGGTAGCTACATATAGTGAGCACAGGATATACCTGGGGGCTTGTTTCGGGAATTGCTAGCCTGCCACCCGATTCCCTGTCTTTCAGTAGTGTATTCTTTTTTACAATAAACCTCTCTTTCTTTCATCTATGTGTGTGATGATGTTCCTTTACTTGAGTATCACCCTTATCTGTCTGTAACCTCTTTAAGGATACAACAAAACTGATGCTGTCAAAAGTTTGAAAACGTCAGTTCTGCTATATAGTATAAACTAAGTATTGACCAAAAAAAAAATTCAACTCTGGTGTAAATTGCCTGATCAGAAATGAGACTAGGAAATCCTATTTGCAGAATGGGATACCCTCTTGCAAAAGCTTGACATGCGCAAACATATTCGAAAACCACCCCAGAATTATATTGAAGTGCACGTACTAAAAATATGGAATTTCGATATGTGATGGAGACACAAGTTACTGTTCACTACTGGTATGTAAGAGAAAAAAAAAATTAAAGACAGGGCTCACATCCATGTTGTCTTTTGCTGACTGAGCCTGGCACAAATTGATGGCTCAATATAGAGATGATGTGAATTGAATTAACAAATTTGAGCCAAGGAGAAGGGTCAAACAAAGGTGTATCAAATGTTAGAATTTCTGAGCTGCACAGATAAGAAAATTGTAATAAAAAATAAAGATAAAGGATTGGTCAAAAATGAAAAAAATTTCATCAAAATAATTCAAAGGTTAGTACATTATACATTTTTATACTAAAGTTCACCCGATACAAAGCTTAAGAGTTAATCAAGGTAGAGAGTTTTTTTATACAGCAGTGTTTACCTTGTACAAGGCATGAGAGCTACTTGAGATAGAGTGTTACAGAATAATAGGCACAGTTTATATGGATATGTGAGGACGATAACAGTTAACTCTAGACTTGAGCAGGTTAAGATTGTAGTGATTGGGGAAGCATCCTCTTGGGAGTCAGTTCACCAAAGCAGTGGTATGTGAGAAGAAGCTGCTCTAGTGGAACTTACATCACTCCAATGAAATACAAAGGGAATGAGGGTGGTTCACTACAATATACATGGCATGGTGGATCTTAGGTGTAAAGGCTAGAGCTGGTAGAGTGTAGTTCCTCTGAGCTTTTTCTATGGCAATAGCAATCGGCGAAAGGCTTGCAACATTTCATCTGTGAGAAAGGAATTGTAGGATGGGAAATAATTTGTCCCCCACAAGGACATAAAGACTTTTGGACTCAGGAAAGTGAAGACTGTGTAGCTCCTGCCCATATATGGCAGCAATACTCCATTTTGGGTCTTATCTGGCTCTTGTAATGGTAGAGAATAGCAAAAGGAATCAGGCACTTGCAGGAACTGTACATGGATCCAACCATTTTTCTAGAATCTTTAGCAATGAATTATATGTACGAGTTCCACTTGAGGTCTGAGTTTAGTTGAAGTCCTAATAGGTGCTCAAGGGCCTCCCTAAGAGGGCCTCCGTTCACTCTGGTGGTAGTTCGGGGTCAGATTGGCGGTGATAGAATGTAACTGGTTTGGTTTTTGAGGCACTGAATGTAACCTGTCAGTTTTTCCCCCACTGAGCTGTTAAAGCCAGGTCAGAGAAGAGATCAGCTGTTAATCTCTGGTCATTAAAATGGTTATGATGTATGAGAACAAAAGAGGAAGTGGTAGGAAGTGAAAATTAAGGAGGGTAGATAATGATTGACCTGAAGATAGCCTGAAGAGATTAAAATTGTTGTGTTATGGTAAGCATCCATGGGTAAGTCTGTTTCAGAATTGCAGGTCTTGGAGAAAAAGCTATTTGAATGGAATTTTCCCCTTATATTGAAATACTAGGGATATGAGGGTGATTCAATACTGTGGAAGTAACTTGATATCTAATGATAATAGCATCTCATTCTATCACTGTAAGAATGGAATAAACAGTGGGTATAGTAGTGATCAGATAAGTAAAAAACACACCTATTGGGTGCTGTGTCAGTTTTCCAAGTGAGAAGTCTGCTTATCTTGAATTATCTGAACTTGATCATTGACCTCAAGCACCAGAGGGAGATATGCCACTACGTCAGCCACTGAGCAGGAATATATGCCTAAACAAAAAAGAATTAATTTTATTTATTATTTAGTATCATGTCATACTTCTCGATTTTAGGATGTTTACATGATGTCTTGTGGAAAGAGTATTATATATTTTGTCAAGAGACATATTTTGACAAGAGAGAAAATTATATATTTTTTAAAATATGAAATAGGGAAAAATACACACTTGTGTATGGAGGCCAGTAAGAAAAAAAATCTTTTTTTTCTATTAAATATGAGTTAAGAGAAAGATGTATATTTATGTATAGTCTTTTTTACATAAAAAAAATCACATCAGTTTTTGCTTTTTCTAAATATATGATTGGGGAAAATATATATATTTTTTGTATAGTCCTTTATAATCTGAATAATTTGCTAATTTTAAAAAAATATGAGATAAATGAAAAACATGGATTTTTGTATAACCTCTTGTACTGTAAAATTCTTTAATTTTAAAAAAATATGAGATAGAGTAAAAAGAAATACTTTTTTATCCTCCTTTCTTTTTTTTTTCTTAATATAAGATAGCAGAAATATATGGATCTTTAAAATCTGATATGGAGGGAATGTGTCTTCTGTTGACAAAATTACTTAATCTTTGTTTTTAGATATGAGATAAGGCAAAAAAGTACAGTTTTGTTTGGCCCTGCCACTGAGAAAAATGCTGCTTCATTTTTTATTGTTTTTATTTTTTAATTTTTTATTTTCTGCAGTTTGTTTCTCAGGGTTGGTTCAATCCAAGTTCATATCGTTAAAAGCTTTAGCCATCAAATTGTTCAATTTTTTTTTTTTTATTTGCTATGCTTTTTGTTTCATTTTTTTATTTGATTCAGTTCATAGATTGGTTTGGATTTTCTTGTAGAATTCTCTTTGTTATTGTCATGGTTCTTACTAACAAAACCAACACTGCACCAAAATCGTAACTCTGTTTCCTTTTCCAAGATGTGATGACTATGAATTATCATTGAGTGCTTTTTCTTTCTTTTTTTTTCTCTTAATTCAAATTCTCCGATTTCAAATGTTTTTGTTTGTATTCTATGCTGACAATGTTTTATCGGTATTTCTTCCAACCACCTGGTTTATATTCAAAGGACTCCAAGAAACAAATTCTGATGTTTTCAATCATACAAAAGTCTTCAAAGATAAATTTATAAAAAGAAATTTCAGTATTTCCTCATATTAAACATGTTGAAATTCTATATGGATCACCCAGTGATGATCAAACAAGAAGTAATGGCCAACCAGATTAGACTCATTAACCATTACTCAATGCTGAAGATGGGTTAATTTTACAGTGTATCAACGTTTTTTCATGCTATTGTTCCCCCAATACAAAGCCTAAGAGCCACTCAAGGTAAAGGATTACTGAATGGGGTTGTTTTATGGATATTAGAATTGTAGATCATGAGGATATGTAGAATAGATAATGGTTGACCCTGGACTTGAAGAGATTGAAATGATCAGAGAAGAATCCTCTTGGGAATCTGTTCTGTAATGTAATAGTTCCGGGGAAGAAGCTATCTGAGCAGAAGCTCTCTCCTTACAAAGGGAATAGGAAGGGAATGTGGATGATTTGCCTCTGTGTACATGGCATGGTGGGTCCTAACTGGGAAGGTCTGAATTGGTAAAACTAAGGAATCTTGTTCATCAGAACATTTTCCATGGAAATAGTGATAGAGTAGCAATAGGCTACCAATATTTGAATGTTAGAAAAGGGGTTGTAGAGTGGGAAATAATTCATCACTCACCAAGCTGCATAAACACTTGTTGGGTTATTAAATTTTGAATATTGTATTGATCATTACTTAAAAATAATGGTCAACCAGACTAAATTTGCTAAAATTAACCCCATGCAGAGGCACCTATTATTTAAGGCAAGAGAAGGGCAGTTACTGTACAGTAGTAGTGGTGGTGGTGGTGATGGTAGTGGTAGTAGTGGTGGTAGTAGTAGTGGTAGTGGTGGTGGTATTAGACCTGGTTTTATTGTTATTATCTAAGCTTAGGTTTAGGTGATTGTTTCTTACGATCTATCAAACCTTGCTAAGTTTTTTCATTTTGAACTTTTCTAAGTGGCACCAATTGAGGACAGAAGTTGCTACTCGGTATTGATCAACCATAGGCTCATTAACCATTACCCTATGCGGAGTTAGGTTGTTTGATTTTAAGACATTTCAAACTTTGTTAGGTTCATCATCATCATCAGTCACTTCGCTTGTTGCAAACTGCGCACCAACATGAGATATTATTCTCATTAATTTTATGAGCTTACTCTTCCATGCTGGTTCAAGGTATGTCAAAAAAGAGTGTTTGAAGATTTTCCCATGTAGATTGCCAATTTTTTCTTATGGTAGACTGGCTGCCAACTGAGGCTATAGAACCTAGTTTATCCTGCTATTTAAACCATAGCTGGGGGAAAAGAAACAGGTTCATGCCTTTCCCAAGTGTATTTATGTGTAAGTGAATGTAATGAACTCGACTTGTATTTGAACTCAGATCCCCAATTTGTCATTCCAAGCTGATATCTATTACACTACAATGTACAATTGTTAGATTATTTAATGTTGAATTTTCATATGAGGGTACCCAGTGAGGATTGAACTTACTACTCACCTGGGTAACCATTACCCCATGATGAATTGGGTTGGTTAATTTTATGATATGACTACTCTTGCTGGGTTATTTAAGGTCAAAATATTTTATATGGGACACCCAGTGAGGATCCAACTCACTACAATAGTAATAGTTTGTGAGTTTAGTTTATTAACCATCACTTTATAACAAGCACAGTACCTGATATTTTTTATGCTTAAGGTACTCCTTTAGTAATGAGTAAGTTCCACTCAGATACCTTCTTCCTAAGAACTGTTGCTTTGTGGAACAGAATCCTAGGGGGATGCTTTTCCAACCACTATAATGTTAACCTCTTCAAGTTGAGAGTTAACAGTGTTCTTTCCTACATATCCCCATAAACTGTGCCCCTTACTCTTACCAATCAAACAACAACCACCTTCATTAACACTCTACCTAGGGACTTGTACTGGATGAAAATTAGTGTAAAACAAAATGCATTTTAAAGAAATTTTAGATTCTTAGTGATAATGTTTAAAAAACTTCTGAAAATTGCTTAGCACTTCTGCTGCTCTAGATGTGCTTATATGTCTTAACAAAACTTACTTTGCCTGCTGTTGACATATATATATACATTTTCATGATGTGATTGTATGTCTTAACAAAGCTTAAATTACTGCTATTGACATATATATACATTTTCAAGATATGCTTTTATGTCTTGATAAATTGATAAAACTTACATTACCTGCTGTCGACACACACACACACACACACACACACATATATATATATATATATATATATAAGATATGCTAAAATGTCTTGATAAAATTTACATTGGCTGCTGTTGACATATAGAGACATTTTCAAGATGTACTTATGTCTTAACAAAGCTTACATTACCTACAGTTGGAATATATATACATTTTCAAGATATGCTTATGTCTTGATAAAACTTACATTGCCTGCTGTTGACATGTATATACATTTTCAATATACTGTGTAATGTTTGTCCCTAGCATTTAAGTTATAAATTAACTAGCTCTTAGTGCTATTTTCAAACCAGCTTAGACATATAGTAGCCTACAATGTGACCTGGTTTCTGATATATTTTTTATAGTGTGTGTATAGGGTATTATTTAGCATAGTCTGTATGACAGAGTATCTGATTGAAATCAAAATATTAGCACCCATAAGCATTTAATAGGAGTAAACAAATTCATCTATTTTCCAGTTTACACTCTACCCCAGTCTTTTAAGCAGGAGTAGAGGTTTATCTCCTGTATAGGATTGCATTTTCAGTTCCTTCTAAAGTCTGCTTGAACTCTATACTTATAATGCTTGTTCTTTCCTATGCCACACAGTAACCCTCTATCTTGAGTAGCTCTTGGGCCTTTTATTGGCTGAACATTAGTGAAAAAATATGCTGTTAATGTCTTTATAATCATTTATTTCCAGTAAATGACAATTTGTTTCCCAAAATGGGCCAGCACTGCCAGACAACAGTCATAAAAATGCAGCAGTGCAAAAGTGTTAAACACCTGAAGATGGTTGGAAATAATATCCTGTAAAACGTTTGTAACTTGAAATACAAAGAATGGGTGGGGATTACAAATTTGGTTTGAAGCCAGAAAATAAACACTCTCATCTGAAAAAAGCACTCTTTAATAATTTGATTTTCCTTGTGTTTGATTTTAAATATTTAGCATTGCATGGAATTGGTTTATATTTTGCCTTTACCAATTTTGATCAAAGCTGCACATCTGATTCTGATGAAACAAACAATTGAACAGTTTTTTATTATTTTATTTGTTTATTTTTGAAAGGTCTAAGCAGTGATGAAAATTTGATCATCCCTGGTAATGGCTGGTCAAGTGGAACTATATGGAAATTCTTCCTTTTTTTTTAATACTTTTTCAAAATTATGAACTTTAAAAAAAAATTAGTTTTAAAAATCTGCTTTGTTTTATTTAATGATTTATTTTTAATTACCAATTAGATAGAATAATTATAAATTTGTGTGAAACAAAAATAAAAATTTTTAATTGTTTTGTGCTTCATTGACTCATTGTACGATGCATGTCATGTCCCCTGTCTAAAATAAAAAAAAGTATAACATGTATATCCTATTGGATCCATTCAGCTGTCATGCATGAAGATCCAAGGGAGATAACTGCATTTAATTTAAATCTTAATAGAGGGATGTAATTACTAAAGTTTGAACATCAGTTTGAACCGCATCACAATCCAGAAGGTTAAGCCATCTATATAGAAACATCAATAAGTTTTCAGCTTCATAATGAATAAAAAGGTTTTCTGTTATATATCTCTGAGGTGAGGTACTGTAATTATTTACATTGTTCAGACTGTTGTCCTCATCTTTATTTCCATATTCACAACATTTCAATTATTTTACACTCTGGTCTTCTTCAGGTGATTAGAATTTCAAAACAAACCCTTTATTTTCTCTACTGGGGTAGATTGTTCTAGTTCTACATGCCATGCCTCTTCTGAATGTCTCAGTTACCTCCCTTTAGCTCAATTCTCCATGTTTTTCTTCACCACTGCTGTAGCCAGATATTGAACTCACAACTTTTTGGGTCAAGTCACCGAATCTGACCAGCGTTTTATCCACTGGGTCATGTGTTATTGAAAGGTTTTATTTTGCACAAAAAAAAAAAAAACAAATAAAAATTTGTGAACGTACTTAATCCAAGTCCTTCTCACCCTTGTTGATAAAACCCCTCCCTGGTTGACATCTTGCCATACCTTCGCCCCACATGGCCCAGTATCATGACAGATTGTTTCTGCCATCTTGGCCTTTACCCATTCTCTAATCCTTTTCCTTTGCCTTGGTGTCCATTCTGTCACTCTAATAGTTCATCTGTTGTAACAAAGACGAGAGATTTGGCCAGCATGTCCGTTGGCCATTCTTAATAGTTTCAATTAATGTCTTTCACTCAAGTCTACTGTCGAATCGAGGTGTTGCTTATGCTGTCACATAGGGTAATGACTCGGTCCATTTTACATTGACCACTGAAAGAGTCTCTGCAATGATGGTGTTGGGCGTCTATGTCTCATTTACATAAGTCATCACCAACATGAAACAATGTATTTATATATGTAATATATATATATATATATATATATATATATATATATATATATATATATATATATATATATATATATATATATATATTGATGCATGTTGGAGTAGTGGCATAGTGGTTCATTATAATTCATTTACGTGTTAATACCCTTGGGAAAGGTATGAATCCATTTCTTCTCCCCTCCCCAGATATGGGTAAATAACAGGAAAGACTGGGTCCTATAGCCTTGGGTGGCAACTGGTCTATGAGAAGGACAACTCTGAATTCAAAACCTCCAAAGGGTCATTTGGGGACCTTTGTGGCCTACTGTGCACCAGTTCTCTTCTCTGCATTTGGCTCTTCCAAAAAGTATGGTTGGGTACAAGCATTTACCACTATAATCAAATGATATGTGTGGGTGTGGGTAGTCTGGCTGTTCATTAATAAGAACTAAGCTGCTTGACTCTCATATGTTGAAAATGACAGGAAAATCCAGTATATATATATATATATATATATATATATATATATATATATATATATATATATAAATAGCTGAGCACTCGTATTCGAGGATACCTGCTACTAGGGCTATTGCAGATGCTTGCTCAGGCACATTTGTGTTTGCCCAACACCCACAAAGCCCACCTGTGTTTTATACTGTAACTATGCTGAGCAGACCTTAGTTACAGTTTCTGGGAGAGAGCATGTTATCTTGCATGATCAACAATTTAAACAAGGTCAGCACACTCAAGCCCTCAGCCACGATGACTTGTAGCTTTGTACTAGCACACCTATCGATAACCCTCAAGAATTCTGTCTACCCATTTTCACTCACAAGGTTTGGGTCAACATATGGTATGGTTTACAGGCACTTTCCAAAGGTGCCGTACACTGAGATTGACCTCGATCCATTCCGATAACATCAGGAATCTCCTTCCTCATAGATTAACCACAGTGAGATTCGGACCCAGATCTCATGATCAGAAAGCGAACATTCTAACCACTCATCCATGTGCCCATATATTAATATATATATAATATATAATAATATATCAGGTGATTTTTATCATTTGACCTCCCAACTGTTTAATTTTAAAAAACAAATGATAATTTATTTTTTAAAAATAATATAGTGTTCATTAGATTTTTTAAAATAATAAAGTGTTAAGAGGTCAATTGATAAAAATCTCATGAGGATACTGTAAGGTTGAAACCAAGGTCATGTATTCTATCTGACCTCCTAATTTTTAAAATTAAAAGCTCTATATGTTGTTTTTATTTTATTTTTTCACACGTATATTGAGGACATTTTAATACCACTGTTTCCTGGTTTGGTTCAACTTTGACCCTTCACCATTTATGTATTGTGGCCAAGTGGTTAGAACATTTGCATTCTGACAATGAGACCCGGGTTCAAATCTCACCATGGTCGATTTGTCAGGAAGGAGACTTCCTGTTATTGAAATAATTTGTCAATCCCAGCATGCAGCACCTTTGGAAAGTGCCTGAAATCCATACCATCGGTTGACAAAAGACTTGTGAGTGAAATTAGGTAGACGGAACTGTCAATAGCTGTGATGGGTTGAGCATGCTGGCCTTGTTCAAATTGTTGATCATGTTAGATGACATGCTCTTTCCCAGAAATTGTAACTAAGGTCTGCTCAGCATAGTTGCAGTATAAACGACAGGTGGGTTCTGTGGACACTGAATAAATACAAATGCACCTGAGCAAGCATCTGCAATAGGGATTGGCTAGTTGCCCTAATAGACAGGGTATCCTCAAATATGAGTGGCCAAATCTGAACACTAGTTATCATTATATTACCAAGGGGAAATGCTGAAGATGTGTAAAGGCTGAAATTTAAATTTTATTTATTTTTTAGACATGTCTGACAACATATAGTCTAGACAATCACATTCAGTTTTTCTAAGTATGTATTCACATTTACATACATATATAGATGAGGTATGATGTACACTATTTACATTATTCGGACTATTGTCCTCATCTTTGTCGCCATGTTTATCACAACGTTTCGGCCTTTCAGTATCTGTCTATATTTCTGAGATGAGGTATTATGTACACTATTTACATTATTCAGACTATTGTCCTCATCTTTGTCACCATGTTTATCACAACGTTTCGGCCTTTCAGTATCTGTCTATATTTCTGAGATGAGGTATTATGTACACTATTTACATTATTCGGACTATTGTTCTCATCTTTGTCGCCATGTTTATCACAACATTTCGGACCTTCAGTATCTGTCTATATTTCTGAGATGAGGTATTATGTACAGTATTTACATTATTTGGACTATTGTCCTCATCTTTGTCACCATGTTTATTACAACATTTTGACCGTTGTACACTCCGGCCTTCTTCAGGTGGTTTATTGTTTTCTCAATCTTATCAACTCGTTACAGGGTATTTAAAGCCAGAAAATATTTTTAGATTGTAAGAATTTATTTTTTTAGATAATAATGCTTTAGAGATATAAGTTTTACTAATTAACACATAGCTGGTGGGATAAGTGATGGATTCATGCCTTTCCCTAGGATATTTGAGCATAAGTGAATTGAATGAGCCCAACAGGAATTGGAACTTGGCTCACACAATTAGACAAGAACCTTCAGAAAAATCAACACTATAGACAATTTAATCAAGCATTATTTCCTTAAAAAATGGAACAAGTAAAATTAAATTTTAAAAATC